>JAODKL010000049.1:4222850-4233388 GCA_026780765.1 Petrocephalus schoutedeni
CATTATGAATAATCGTTACGTAAGTTTTGTATGACGTTACCCAAGTTGCCAGATTGTTGATGAAACACAATCAAGACACACAATCCATACCATACATACACTTTCAACTAATCCATCACCACAACCTGGCAACCCGCAACCCAATTCAAGGGGTTTGTGCAGTTGCTCTCTGTGCCTCAATATAATGTTATCTAGCTTTTGTGCTATCAGAGGACCTTCCAGATATATTTGCCAGAAATATGCTTATACAGGGACAACCAGTGGTCTGCAGTCCTGCCTTGTTACAAAGTGAGTTAAAGGTCAGTCTCAGTTGTTCAGATTTAGTTTGAAAAATTAGAAGCTTACAGTGCCTCGCAGCATGCAGCTTTGGCTGGTCATTTCAATGGAGCCAGCCTCCGCCACGAGAGGCACGGGATTCGCGGGGACGTGCTGAGCGCCACACTGCGTAATTGGACGGCGTTTTAACAAACCCCGTGCCGTTCCAAAGGGCCTCAGCTGTCTCCACATGTGCTGGATGCATTCATCTTCTGCGATTTACTCCAGGAATTGCTTTACAAAACCAGGGGACAGAAAAGCTTCCAACAACTGCTAAAAAATACCAGATAGCATTTTTAGGAGAAAAAAATTTATCACTGAAAAAATGATACCATATAAAATAAAATGCATTTCATATTAAATCAGAACAATGTTCTTAAATGTTAACAGGAATGTAACATGTATGTGTGTCTGTCTTAGTAAAGTAGTAGTATTAGTAACTAGTAATAGTATGTTCTATCTGCAGGACTGTGCACAGAAAGAGGAATTATTTTGAAAATATGTATTTAATAAGTGCCAATTTCATACCTGTTGGGTTTGATTCAGAAGGATGGTAGCCATTCTGAAGTCTTATTTCATAGCAAGGTGATTTTTCAGCATCAGTCTTTTTAAGAAATAAACACAAAGGCAAGACACGTCAATCATTTGAGGACTGATTCTGAATCATTTTTTTTTTGCAATCTACTCTTTTCAGATCTTGAGAAACTGCCTCAGGCACTTATAGAACAGTTGATTCTTAAAGCATAGCTGTGTTTCAAACTCGGTGCACTGGATTTCGAAATACAAATCGAGCAGTAAATCAAATTATCTGACATTTTAGACATTTAATTATCTGCTTGGAGACTGGCGTTGTGTCTTTGTTGCTTTGTTTCTCCTGTAGGTAATTATTGATTTCATCACATCAAGCAGCTATTGACTGTTTTTTTTTTGGTGGTCTCTCTGTTTAAATTCTGCTCTAGGGGGACCTTCCAGGTGGTCTTCATCTAACTATGACTGCTGCTGTAAGGACCACAAGGAGGATGGCGAGGGGGAGAGTGGCACCTCCTTCAATGAGCTCTCTAGTTCCAGCTCCGAGAGCCAATCGGAGGCCAGCTCGCCCCAGGGCACGGTGGTGTGTGGGCCAGTGAGTCGCCAGTCCCACATACAGACCTTGGACAGGCCGGCCAAGAGGGGGCCTGCCCCACCCACCCAGCAGTCCGAACGCTGCCGGAAGAGCGACCTGCTCCGCACGCTCACCTCCAGCTCCCGCGAGGGCAACGGCAGCCGCAGGAGGCCAGCCAAGGAGCGTCTGACCATCGAGCAGGAGCTAGAGAAATGCATCCAGGACTTCCACAAGATTAAGATCCCGGAGCGCTTCCCGGAGCGGAAGACCATGTGGCAGTCAGACCTGCTGCGGAAGTACCGCCTCTGAGGCGTGTCCACGGCGCCCCCTGCTGGACGCTGACAGACAGACAGGCGAAACGCTTGAAACAGGAAGTGCAACTGCTTAGAAAAGGAAGTGGAGGTGCTTAAACAGGAAGTGGAAATGTTTGAAACAGGAACTGGAAGTGTTTGAAACAGGAAGTGGGAAAATGTTTGCAGATCTAACCATGCATAACATGTATGTTACTGCCTCACGTTCCCTTCTTTTAAGGTGTATGTTAAATAGCACTCGTCCTTTGGGGATTGTCGAATGGTCAATTAGGAAAACTACATTTTGTTCACCTTGAAATGATACTCACAGGGTATAGGATTCAAGATTGAGGTACAGTTCCTAACGTTGGTATTATCGCATATTTCTGAGTATGAGCCACAGTGTATGTATGTGTATTAACAAAATAATTTTATTTGTACTGGTTTCTACTGCGAAGTTCATATTGCCTGTTTGCCTCCTCCTTTCAGTACTGCCACATTTGTAGTCATACAGTATAGATAGCTGTTTACCAAGTTATAAAAGTGCCAGAAGACTTCATGTTTGTAATTTACAATCCATATTCATTAAGGCGCATTTTGTGTCTGTATGACAAAGTTTTACACTGATGTGAGCTGCTTATTATAGTTACAAATCATATTTTATAAAGTTTTATAATATAGTATGAAGCATGCTCAACAAAGTTATAAAACAACAGTATAGGTGCCTATTTATGGAATGGAACGAGTGCCAAAGATTTCATAAGTGCAATGTAATCTAAATTAATTAAATTCATAGGCCTATGCCACAATATTTATACGAAAAGGTTTGTACCCATTTTAATATGTATAACTTATAACCAGAACAAAACCTGTTTTATCAGTATGAAAGGTTTTAAAAACTTTTTTCAAACTCCTATAGTGTAATTTTCACAGAGACCTTTTGCAAGTAATGGGAAATTATTTCAGGCGACAGTGAAAGCTAAATGTTTTGGAAGTGCTTCAGCTCCGAATTTTTGTGATTTTATATGTTACACCAGTGCTCCTCCGCTCACAATTTTATTTACAAATATCTTTTTTTTTTTTGTATTTGGATGGTAATGTCTCTGATTGTTGGCAAGCTAATGAGGAAGCCATTGGATCGGCATTGCAGGAACAAAAAACCGACAAGCGTATTTCCAATCCAGTTCTCTTTGGAAAGCGCTAATGATGGCTGCTAGCAAAATGGATCAGTGGTAGCTAAATATATTTCTATAGCAGTATTTTACCCCACTAATGTCTGGGAAACTGGGAATGTGGCCTTTCAAAGCAGAAATATCATAATTAAATAAAATATATAAATGATATACTTGTTGTATTTAAATAAAACATTTGGTTTATCGTCATTCAAGTTTTGTAAAACAGGTTTTGCAACAAGCACACTGTAAAAGAAATGCAGGCAAACAGATAATGCATACTTATCATTCAAGATCATAATATGTCATACAGTTAAGCACAGCTTTTGTCATTATAGCTTGTAATTTATAAACATGGAATCTTTTGGCACTCTTTTGACTCCATAAGTATTCACATGAAAGGGGTCAAAAACACATCAGCTTCTTATATGAATAATGTGTTTTTTTTTCTGATCTTCTAAATTCTAAAAATATTAGCTGTTTATGTAAAAATCACAGCTATAACACTTCCTTGGCAGACATTATGCTCTGTAGATGGATATCGTTTTTTTTAAAGCAGTTTTTCTTTGAAAATGTTTGTGGCATACTAGCACAGGGGTGTTTTGTTACCTTAAAGCTATGTAATGTGTTTTGGCTGTTAGAGAAGTATATACAATTTGGCAGCTTGATCCTGATTTCCGTAATTATAAACCAAAAACATACCAAAAATTGACAACAAGATATTGGATTTTTTTTTAATGAAACAGCTCTTTAGAGGCAGTTTGTAGATCAGCAGGTTCACGATCCAAGGTCTTGCCTGAAGGGTTGTGGATTCTAATCCCACAGCTGGTAGAGTAATCATATCACCTTTGGCCCTTGAGCAAGGCCCTTAACCCTAGCTGCTCCAGGGAGACTGTCTGGCCTGCTCTCTGGTCCACACCTGTATGTTCCTTTAGACAAAAGTCTCTGCTCAGTAAATAAGAACTGAAATCATTAAGTCAGCTTCAGAGACTTCAGAGATCGCGTGCACGAAGACAAGCAAACAAATTATTTCCTAGTCTTTTCCACATCTCTTTGATGTTACCGAATAGTCACCTAATTTTTTACCTATCTCTTTTTTCCTCCTGATAACATCCTAGTACTACTTTCCTGCCAGCACTGAGAGAACGGATATCTGAAGTCACACAAGTGGAGCAAGGTAATAACAAAATGGAAGGAATGTACTGAATATTGGTAATATTGTTTCTGCCATATGTTAGAGAACAAGGGAAAACAATCAAAGCAGGATAAGAAGTCACTGATTCTGTACAAACTCTGCTGTCGTTCCTTATTTCCAGTATGGCCTGCTTGCAATGTAGATCTTAGCAGGTGACATTGGGGCGGAAACAGCGTGTAAGGCGTCGACTCTTCCGCATTAGCTATCTGTACCTGTCACACATGCTTACACACTTGCAACTTCAGTCTCCTTATTTCCCAATCTGTGATTCATACAGCGGTAAGCGGTGAGTTCTGAAACTCGTATTGACGCCATGTATTATGGGATAGAAAATGGCAGAGAAACCTCTGAATATGTCATCAGGAAAAAGAGCCAGTTTGGGGCGAAGCAGGGAAAATGTATGGAAAGAAAACAGAACGTGACACATTAAATCTGTCGTTTCGTCGTATGTCGAAGAGCAACATATTATAAGCATAAATCAAGTTTTTGTGTAGAATGTTGAATGAAAGCATAAAAAACTGATAAAGAAACTAATTTAAAATCAGAAGTACGAAAAAGTCTATCTTCCTTGTATTTCTGGAACACAGAAATTTCTTATTTTTATGTATTAAATTTGTATTCTTATCGTATGCTAATCAAGTCACTCTGCCTGTTACCGACACTAAATGATTTGAATGCCCAAGTATGTTAAAATACCGTGAATATACCAGTAATGGCTTAACCCTTTTAGTGTTGATTTCATCAATGGATGGAATAAAGTGTTACTTTTGAAAAGTTACCCAGATCCACTTCATGCTAGCTAGAGTTTCCTTCGTCAAAATCATACTGGGTCACTTTTGAATTTTAAACTTATGCAATACTTGATGTCCAGTGTTATGCATTACATTTACTGTTTTTTTTTATCACCCGCAAATCTTGTATATAGCCTACTCGAGCTATAAAGTATTTCCATATGAAAAAGGAGGCCATGTTGTGTTTCAGCCATAAATATGTATGTTCAACTTTGCAAAAGCACCATTCTTGTGTACTTGTGAAGGGGGTGGGACACAGCTCTGTAAAATGAATAATTTAGAGGGAATGAAAATGATATTAAATCTATTCACACAGACTCATGATATTCTGTATGGTCCTGTAAAGACATGTATTCTCACTGGAAAGAGTGTCTCTGTGCAGTAGAAGGTCTTTACATATACACATAAAAATATTGGAATGTATGAATGCAGATGAGAAATAAAAGTGTTTATTTAAAAAATCTCTTCCTGACATTATCCTGACATCTAAATGTTTATGAATTTTATTAATTAATGCAGTTTCGCATCCCAGTACTGGGGCCCCTAGACAGTCCATATTTTTGCTCTTTCTCGGATCCCAGTCTGAATAACGTGTCAGCCAATCAAGAACACAGAATCCCTGGTACAGGTATGCTGTGAGCTGGGAGGGAGCAAAAATGTGGACTGTCTGGGGGGCCCTCAGGACTGGGTCGAGAAGCACTGTGCTAATGCATTAATACGTAACAAGTCTTGAACTGAGTGCATGATTCGCCAAGATGTAAACCCTCTAGTTCATTCAGAGATGAAGAAAATCTATTTTGCACTTTGTTGAGACCTAGTGATTGGCATGGAAGGTACTGGGCTTTTTTTGCATTCCCTTTGAACTTGGAAGTCGGAATTTCCTAGTTCCTAGTTGGGAATTTCAACTGGAACATCCCCTGATGTCAGAATTCTGACACAGATAGTCGGAATAACCACTGCATCCCCGACCTCAGAATTCAAGAGGGATGCACCCTTTAGTATCACCCTTTATGCTTTATTAGCATTTTCTTCATATTTGTGGCTCATTAAATCAGTCGTTCACACAGTATTGTCCAACCGCTATCTGGGATATCTGTTTATATGTGCAGAAAACTTTGTAGTGTGTTGTTATCAAGTGATATCGCTACCAATGGCTAATAATGAACCTGGCTAGAACTGGGGCCTGTTCCAGAAAGTAGGATTCCTTGCTAAGCTGGATAACTTGTTGGATTTAAGGAGCAAAATGTACTGTAAGTGAACGAAGACAAAGGCCATTTAAACTGGGGCACCTTACATCCAACAAATTATCCGGCTTAGCAAGAAATCCTGCTGTTTGAAACAGGTCCCTGGTAAAAGGCTAAAAGGCTTTCCAACTTGATGTACTGGAACGTGGTTAACTCGGGTGTGATGTCCTCTGAGGTAAATGGAACGCAGCATATATCATGGTATTCTCTTGAATTTCTTTAACAGTTTAGCAGTGATACATCTCAGAATATAAGAGCATCGTGAGTGAGTGTTGGCACCACAAGGTGCACCTGGTTCTCTAATATGGCTGCATATTCCTTGGCTGTTATTCAGCTATGCAGAGTAATCATCTAGTCTAATAACTCCAATGGGATGGATTCCCATGCCATTATGAATCTCCCACATTGTTTAAGAGCTAGCAACAGACACCATGGGTTGAAGGCCGTTTCACACATTCGCCAAACCTAAACCCATTCGGATGCAACATCAATGGGTGAAAAATAATTTGACAGAATGTCTTACTTTTCCCATTGCTTAGGGATCCAGATTTTTTTTTTGCTCTGTACTCTATGCCTCTTTTTGTATCGGCCTTGGATACATGCGGTTTCCGAATGGCAGCTCAGCCCCAAATTTGCGATGTACAGGTTTCCTTGAGACAAGGATTTGTGGATTTATGGCGCCCTATTCATTGTCCATCTGTCCCTGTTGGTGACTTTCCACCTGTGACCACCGTTGCTCTTTACCGGCGAAGTTGCGGAGTTTAGCGTTATCATTTTTAAGAGTCATCCCTTCGGGGTGTTGAATGATTTTGCGGATTTTGTGAACTGCAATTTGGCCACCAGTTATTTGGCCTCTTTCGGAGTTCTGATTGTTGCATCATGTTGCTAGAAAACTGATGTGCTGATCGTGTGAGAACTGACACATGCTGCTAGCTAGCATTCAGCCTAACGTGACTCACCTTTGTAGCTGCCTTTGCAGCAGCGACTCATTTCAGAGTCCCTTATCATGTCTTTTTAAGGCATATTTTTATATTTTTAGGAAAGAAACAAGTGGGCTCACCAGAGGGTTGTTAGTTTTGAGCTTCTTCGAGTTAAAATTTTCAGCTTCTTTTCTGTAGACTACACATGATTTCCAGAATAAGGTGAAATGTACTTTATTGATCCCAGAGGGAGATTGTTGTGCAAACAACAGCGAGGTACATAAAGTGCACGGATACAAACATATAGCGAAAAACAAAACAAAGTGCAAAGAGTGAACACATAAAAAAATAAAATTCAAGACGCCCCCGACACGATCAAACACATAACCATTTGATTCAGGCTACCATTGCACCATGAGGTCCTCACATGAGTAAAGCACATAGTTTAAGACCACAAATATATTAAACTCATTGGTTTTACTTCCAGAGTTACTCATCAGACTTAAGCTCACAGAAGTGTTAAGTATCCGCAGTTGGCTTCCAGAATGGGGGCTGAAAACCAAAGTTTTGCAACTCTGGGCGCTCGTAACATGTGATGCATCACCAAAAGCAGAGTTCCTTCAAGGCAAAGGCAAGGAGTCTGCAGTCCATGACAGATGGTGTAGATCACATCTCCACTGGCTTTTAACTAAGTGTGAAAGTGAATATTTTTAAAAATTCAATTTAAATGTAGTTTTTAAGGATTGAACATTTTTGTCTCCACGGCAGAGAGTTTTAGGCAGGTTCTAAGAAGCATGGCTGAAGTCTCATAGTAAGAACGTACTAGCTGATCTTATACGTGCTGCTTTGCTCACGCAGGCCACCCAGGTGATGCTAATCTCCTGATTTGACTCTGTTGACTGTGACCCAGCCATTCAAAGCGGGTTTGGCGATAACAGAATGAAGGTGAGCGACTAAGTGTAGCTCATTAACATTCACTTCTCTGCCATCTGCTGGAAAACACACCAAATGAATAAGTTTCCGCCCTGATCCAAACATTAGCGCAACACACCTCAGCCTCTGGATGGACATTTTCAATGGCTTTAATTTTCCTGAGTTCTCTCTTTATAACAAAATCATTTCCTTACAGAGCTGGTAATAACTAATAGGCGCAGTAAATTGTCATACGATATGCTACAATATTTCAAGTGAAGTGCAATTTAATGTCCAGAAAAATTGCCATGTGTTAGGCAGTCAATAGGAACAAATTGTAGCAAATTACGGTTGTTTATTGAGTTATTTTCTCACATTCAAAAAATTCTGTTGAAATCCTTCTGATGTCAAGAGGATAATAACCAAAATGTGGGCTTTGAAAAATATATAATGGATGTAAATCATAATTGTTATAAAATTTCTTCATAGAGTGTTATAAAGAAAAGAAAAATACTGAAATTACGATCGTTGCTCAAAATCACTGATGAAGCAGTGATTAATAATTCATCATAATTAAACCCATTTTGCCAGATATAGTTAAATTGGCATCAAAACAGTTTGAGTGAAATATGGCAGACCGAAACGTCTCATTCATGGTTGCACGCTGTTTCTCGTGATTGTTTCTTGTGAAGTAATCTTGAAATGCAGGCATAATGAGTGGCGCAGTGGGTTATGCTTATAGAATGGCATTGCACGGCATTCGCATTAAGCTACGGTCAAGGCGAGGAGGCAGCTTCGGTTCGCGAATGCTAATCCGTAGCTGAGGGACCCGAAGGTCTCCTAGGCGCCGCGTTTATCCACATGATATGAAATTTCACACGGCTCAGTTGAAGCCTTTGAGTATTTTGGCCAGTGCGCTGAACAGCTTGAGATTTCCTCTCGTCCGTCTAAGCACCGGACCAATGCCGTTCTCAAGTTGTCATGAGCATGATATGAGAAATAGTCATGACTCGTTTTAACGCCTCTGTGACATCATCACAGTCCTGTCATGACCTGTCATTGACTTGCATGCTATAATGACATAATGAAAACATAATGAAAGGCAGAATGCAAGAAGTTTATGTAAAACGTGGTGAGATTTTCCTCTTCATGGCTGTGGACAGGTCCCATTAACCCCTATCCCGTGTTTGGGGTCAGTCTGACCCCAGAGCATCATTAAACGGTAGGCAAATTTCACATAGTGAAATTATCAGGGGAAAAGGGTTAACAAGGAAAGGATAAAAACTGCTTTCCTGGAGGAAACAGGTGAAGCCAAGCTACGCTTATGGTTCGGGAGTCTGGGCCTATTTTGTATTTACGTTTCAGATGCTTTATTAAATACAGATCTTTGTTCAGTCTTTATTCTACTTAACCCTGCGTAGATCATATGCTGCAGTTATGTCCCTGACGGAGCTGATTTCATCAACACTACTATTAGATATTTTTTAAAAATCACATTTAATCCACTCTCTCAAATGCTCATGTTCAGATAAAATCAAAACATAATTCGTAGCATTTTAGTCCTGCACTGCTAAATATGTATTGGAAAAAAAAAAAATCTCACGCCTAATGAACCATGCAGTTTAGAAAAATAAAACAGCTGAAAGCACAGCAAAAAATAAAGTAGCAACAAACTCATTAACAAATTTAACACATGAAAGAGTAATATTGTTGGACAGGGTTTTTTTAATCACACTTAGATGGTACTAATTAATTCCACAACATATGTTGTTTTCTTAAACAATGGGTTTTGGGGTGGACTAGGGTGTTGAGGTAAAATGACTAATAAGCTCACAATATTTATCTCAGCCATATAACATGCGCTCAGCCTTAAAAGACTCACAAACACGGCACTGCGCATTTCTTATCTTCATTCTGCTTGTTTTAAGTGTGACTCCCAATCAGAGGTGGATAGCTCAGACCCAGAGAATAGAAATCCAGACTAATGTTTTGTTTCAACCGACCAGTTGAGATCTCAGGGGTTGTGACTTTTTGAATCTTTGAATCTCACTTTGAATCTTTATACTCACCTGGTTACTATGATCCCAGTTATATAAAGAATAATTAAGATGTATCCATCCATCATCTTTCATTATGGCTTATCCAGCATAGGATTACTATAAATTAAGAATTATGGAAAAATTATAATCATAATTACCATATTTTACCATCACCATTATAGTAATAGTGGTTTTTAGCCAAACTTCAAATCATAGACCTTACATTCAAACAGTTAGCTGATTGATATTTTAGTCACTTTGTGACTGTGACTCTTTATACTCAACTGGTTGGTTCTTGGTCAAATTCTTGGATTTTTGCTTTCGGAACCTGAACTATCCACTTCTGGCTGATGTCACAGTCACAGAGCACTCAACTGACTGGTTGCAACAGAAATTTTACTCTCTGGATCTGAACCACCCACCATGTGGTCTCTGGTGACGCCACTGTGGGTTGCTCTTCTGTTACAGTTACTGTACTGCGTTGGCTGGTTGTCTTTGAAGGGGGGCTTCTGCAGAACCTGGAGCTGAACTTCATGTACCTTGAAATCCCCTCCAGAT
>JAODKL010000049.1:4294162-4310767 GCA_026780765.1 Petrocephalus schoutedeni
CGGGAGTGTCTAGTTGAAGCCAAAGGCATGTGTTACTTTAACAGACACGTGAACTTGGGCAGGAAAGGAGAACTCGTCTCTGAGCAGGTAGCCGTGGGGCCTCCTCAGGGACTGTGTGGGTTACAGAAACTGGACCCTTTGTTTGAAGAGTACGGAAAATGAGATGGGGCTGGGAAGTATGGGGTTAAAAACTATGTATAAGAAGTTTTTAAATTCATATTTTTATAAATGCGCGGTGCAGCTTAGCTGTTAGGTGTGCCATTAGTTTGTCTGTGTGCTTGTGGCGTGGTGCATCATGGGAAAATGTTATATGGCCCCATATTTCATGTATATGTGTGTAAGATGTTTTCCTCGTATGACTTTGTTTTTCTGTTTTTTGGCTGTGCTGCCACCCTAGCGTCCATATTGATGTTTGTTTTGGTGTTTAAATAATCAGTAGGTATGCACTGGTGATTCCAACAAATACTAATTTCCGTTTCTTTTTCAGGAGACCAGTGTTTTCCTACAATTCTTCAATTTACTCTGGGAATGTTTTTATTTATACTGCATTCAAAAAGCAAGGAAAAAGTGTCTATTAAGTTACCAGGTGTCAATTTTTCTGTCCCAGGGAAAACATTTAGTTGTATTGATCTCTCATACCTGGTTATTGATGTTACAATCCGTTCCATGAGGAAAAAAAAAAAAATCTTAATTAAAACTTGAACTGCAATTTTACGCTTAGCCCTTTTTTCCCCTAACAAAATCCCTGCCGATTTATAGCAAACAAACGCTGGTGTTTTTAGCTCTGGGGGTAGGCCTAGTTTGTTAAATACCTACAAATTGTATATACTTATGTAAACTTCAGATACATTTCTAATCCCTTTTAAGCTTTTCCTGTAACAAAGCTTAGTGTGCTCTGACATCATTCAAGCAGAAGGCACAGTTCAGTTTCATTTTGGTCCAGCTCATTTTGATGCCTATAACATCTCCAAAGGTGGAATTATACATTTCATATAAGTTGTCCTTGACGGTGAAATCTGAGAGCGTTCAAGTCATTAAGGTACGAATTTTGCACGCATTTAAGCTGCTGCTCAACAGCTGTCTAACGCTTTTGTTTGTTACTCTTTATTAAGGAGGTTTGAATATTTAAATTGAGGTTGTACTGAAATTGCTTTCAAATAAGCAAGTTTCATTCACTGGGGCTTTCAGATGCAAAGCTTTACATTGTAAAAATGATTCTAAGCTGCTAAAATATTTCAATTCCAATTCATTGTTCTCGTTTACAGGTAACCAAGAACAGACACGTTCATGCACGCACACACAAGTAATTTATCGTCTGTCAATTCTGTTCTGCATTGGCAGGCCTTCCACACCAGGGATTTTCTGCTTGGATACAGTCAGCACCCTAATCCATCTGATTAATAAGAGAACAGAACAAGGTAACGGATGCCTACCGCATACCTGCTGAATTATTCACCGTCTGGGGAACCAGAGAACTTACTTGGATCAGATGGAACAAACTTGTCACCGGCGGCCCTGTCTTCTCTTTCTGTGCCGCGGAGCATGGAAACTACCAGTGCGAGTGCCTGGCAGGAGCCGGGAGCCTTTCGGAGCCGTAATGTGCTTTAGATATTTGGGAGGTAGCCTTCCGGTCGTCCCGCGGATACCGGCTTTCCGATGGTGGCTCTACGAAATTCCGCCTTTGGTTTGTGGGAAAGGGAGTTTAGATCTCACTAGCAGAGTAAATATAAATTGCTACTAATAATCATTTGATTTTGGAAATGACTTTGTAGCTTACAGACCTTTTTCCAGCCACAATCGTTCATAAAAGCACAAATTAAAAGGAGAATCTTCAGCATGTTGAACTAGGTATTATCTCTTAATATTTCAGTTAATTTTTATTTGATAAATTGTATTTTCCTTTCACTCATTTTTATCCTGTTTTAAAGAAAATTATTTCCCGGCTATTACCATACTCCCTATGATAAATCTTCTTTTAGACTTTTTTTTTTTTTTTTTTTTTTTTTTGGGGACAAAAAAGGCACTGGTAATATTGACCTAGCCTATAAAATTGTATAGATTTAATTTATATTAAAGGCCACTGTGTTTTGTGGCTTTAAAACTTGGTTCAAATCACTATCCTTTACCTTTATCCTTTAACCGGCTCGTAAAATGAGGTGCTGTTGTCTTTCAGTTGTCATAATTTAAGTGCCCATAAAATCATGTTCACTGTATGAAAGCTCATAACATCATAAATCAGAATAAGCTGACTTTCTGGCCATACCCAAGCAGAAGGGTCGCCAAAAAACAGACTTACAAAATTCTACTAAGGTATACCCATGGCACTGAAAGTAACTTATATTTCTTGCTACCTTTTTATCCCTGGAAGTGCGTTTGCCTTTCAGCTGGTCAAACTGCATTATGATTGAACCTGTTAGGCCTAAATGAAGAGGGTGTTGTGTAAATTTTAAAAATCATAACTTCTCGTATTGAATGAGTCGTAATGTATTCCTTTTTAATCGACTTGTCTTTGAAATCCACTGCAGCGATGGAATGCTATTTTAAGGAGAATGTGAGCTTAACCAGATCACAGATGGGTCCTGATGGAGCGTATTACAGGATTCCTTACTTCTATAAGATAACTCCTTTCTTTTGTCAAGTATTAGGTGCAAGGCCAGTATGACTGTCCAATAGGAGATCATCCATATTTCATGACCTTAATTAACCAGACATCCAATCTTACCCATGGCCCAGTTTTACCGGTTACCACACTTCTAACAATGTCTTCGTTTGAACATGTACCTACGTATTATAAAGAGTGTATATTTTAGTGGATTATATCAGAAATTATAATTATTATGTAAATAATATATGTGTGTTATTTGAGGATTCTTTAATTGTTCTAGTTTTTACGTTGATCCCATAGTCTACTGAACCGAGGCCTAAATCGTAATTTTCTCTTGTATAGAGATTAATACTCACGTTTAAATAATGGTTTGTGTAAGTATAGGCCTGCATACAGCAGCAAAAATCACGTTTGCTACTTTTACTCTGCTAGCTGACTTGAGTTATATTAAATTATTTAGCCGAAAGTTAATATTTATTTATTCATTAATTACTCCCAACCAAGAGCTCCCGTTAAATATACTTCGACTTTCGATCAAACTTTCATGCCACTATTTAGACTCCCTAAAATATAAATGATTTGCTCTGAATGTTTCATGAATAATCAGAGTACATGAATGTGCCGCTAGATGCCGATTCGCGCTCCTGTGACTAACGCTCACGTTCACATGTTTGATTTGATCTTCCTGTTCTGCCCGATCAGACTTTTTTTATTTTTAATACTTGTATTGTTTAATTTCTCTGATTTTGCTTCTCCTGTTCGTTTGTGGCAGTTCCTATTATTGCATTTTTTCTGGTCATTTTTGTGGTCATTAAAGTTTATCCACCTGTATTCCGAGGCGTGACGAAATCAGCAGCCTTTATGCCCGTTTTACAGTAATATTAGATGCTGGTGTCATCTTTTGCGCGTTTCAAGTTTCTGCGCACAATTTTACCTGACTCATGATCATACTCGTTCACGCTGACGGTCCACACTGGGAAAAAGTTTTAAAGTACCCTCTATCGGTCTGATTAATCTACATGTCAATAATAATGAGTACTCGCTCTCATTAAGATAGTCAAATTAATATTTCTTTGTACCCTATGCATTATGATCTATATGTAGGCCTGTATCTATATATAATCAGAATTATATAGCAGGTTTAATGGTAATAAGACGGGAATAAAACAGCCCACAGTGCCAACTAAAATTGATGAGTTTTTATTGTATTGATGTAATCTAAAATATGACGCATACGAAAGGACTAAAAATGCCTTAAGATTAAAATTGGTTAATCTCTCGAGTTCTTTCAACTTCCAAACGCTTGCGCGCATGCGCAGAGCCGACTATCCCGTCTCGTACAGGTTGAAAACTGAGTCGAGGGGCCGGTCGGGAGATGCATGGAGAGTGACGCCGTCCTTGGAAATAGCTCACACCGTCAGCGGCGAGCCAGGGAGCAGACCGGGGCTGCGTGTCAGGGCCACCTACCTGGGAAGGTGTGAGAGAAAATGATCACCATGAACGGCAAGCAACACTTCTCTATGCACCCTGCGCTGCAGGAGCCCAAGTACTCCACCATACACGCAAATTCGGAGGCAATGCGGAGAGTTTGTCTTTCGACTCAACAGGTACGTGCTGCTTTGATTACTTCTGGCAATGCGCGAATTTCATTAGGGTGAGTGCTGTTAAATTGGCACACCTGTCAAAATGGCACAGTCAAACTTTGCAGTTAATATACGTGTTCAGTAATACTTCTTCTGTATAGTGCTGTACAATGGTATCAAATTTTGGTTCAAGATACTGGAGTGATTATGTAAATTTTTCCAGAAAGCCAGTTTTCAGAAAGGTGTCCCATTTTAACAATACTCACCCTAGCATTGCTTTTAAAGGGGGTGACCTCTCTGCGGGACACTCATAAGACCGTCAATACACTTGGTGTTTAGTGAAGTACTACCTTCTACGTTAATATTGCTTTTTAGGCTTTTAAAATCCTGAACGGAAGGAATTCCCCCAATAATTCCAATACATGCTTTCCTGCTTTACAGCTGCAGGGCAATATATTTGGAGGCTTCGATGACAGTCTCCTGAACCGCGCCGAAGCTCTGGCAGCTGTCGACATAGTATCCCACGGCAAGAACCATCCCTTCAAGCCCGATGTGACCTACCACACCATGAGCTGCGTCCCCTGTACATCCACACCCTCCACGGTACCCATTTCCCACCCATCCACGCTGACCTCAACACATCATCACCTCCATCAAGGTTTGGAAGGCGATCTTCTGGACCACATCTCCTCGAACCTAGCTGTCAACGGGATGGGGCCCCAGGAGCCTTCTGTGATGTCATCACATGCCCATCAACATCATCTTCAAACCATGGGTCACCTACACCAAGCCATGGCCATGGGACACCCACACTCTCTGTCCGCGCACGGTGGGATGGCCGGCATCAACGACGTGGAATCCGATCCCCGTGAATTAGAATCGTTTGCGGAAAGGTTTAAGCAGAGGAGGATAAAACTTGGGGTTACCCAGGCAGATGTCGGTTCTGCCCTTGCAAACCTGAAGATACCTGGCGTGGGATCTCTTAGCCAGAGCACCATATGCAGGTTCGAGTCGTTAACACTCAGTCACAATAACATGATAGCTCTGAAGCCAGTCCTTCAAGCGTGGCTTGAGGAAGCAGAAACTGCATATCGGGAGAAGAACAGCAAGCCGGAACTTTTTAATGGCGGTGAGCGGAAACGAAAGCGCACCTCGATCGCCGCACCGGAAAAGCGATCCCTAGAAGCCTATTTCGCCATCCAGCCTCGGCCCTCTTCGGAAAAAATCGCGGCGATCGCTGAGAAGCTGGACTTAAAAAAGAATGTAGTTCGTGTTTGGTTTTGTAACCAAAGGCAGAAACAAAAAAGAATGAAATATTCAGCGGGCCATTAAAATGAATTATATATAAACCTGTAGATGTATCGAGGAATTGCATTTAAAGCTTTTGAGGAACTCTAATTAGAATGGATTTTGAATTATTTTTGTTTCTATTACTTCCCTCAGGTTTGTCGCAGTTATAACATGGACACATTTATTTAAATAAAAAATTTGAAAAATGCATCATGCACTGATATAAACTACTTGTCACTTTAAGTAAGGTCTTTGATGAAGCATAGATTAATTTTTTATATAAGTATTGCTTTCAAATTATTTATTGTATCAGATTAAACTTAATTGAAATGCATAATTTCTGTTCATAACTCAATTGAAAGCTAATACCAAAGAAAAACAGAACAATTGTTTTAAACATGTGAAGTCATATAACTTATTATAAAATTACTTACCTTTATAAAAGCAACAGTTGAAAAATGGTTTGACTATATTTAACTGAAATATGCAAGTGGTATAATGATTTCGTAGTTGTGATTTGTTTACTAGGATGGAAAGCCATTCTGAAGAATTGGGAGAATGTTATGTAATTTGTCTTAATTGTACTTGTCCAAATGTGTGGATTTGAATGTTGCTTAATAAATTTTACTTTTAACTTCATGCAGTACATTTCCATTAATTGCACTGTTAGAAGCTTATTTAATTAGATGACACATCAAATTCAAATAACTACTTTAAAGAGAGAGTGACACTAATTATATAGCTGAATCTACCGGAATCTCATAGAAGCACTAATTAGTGCGTCTATTGTGCTGTCAGCCTTGGATATGTCATTCTAGCACAGAAAACATTTTGTGTTTGTATGCCAGTCTGAGAACAAACCACTGAAACACCTTTATAGTAATGCACAGTTTGGCAGTCTGTAACCTACACCCACCTTTTACATGTACACCTGCAGGCAATATGCTGTATTTCCCTTAAAATACTGAATAAAAGACCCAGACAGAGCTGAATTCTATGTTCTCAGGATCATGCCATCAAACAATACTAAAGTAAATATGTTAATATGCGTATATTACAGTGTTACGGGTTTTACTTGATGTTCGATGGGAAGAACAGCAGTAATGTTTAAAGACCGGTTGAAAACGTTACTGGTGTGAAATATCTTTCACATCCTTCTGTCCTTGTTCTAGACGGCATGGAAGAGACGGGACCATGGAGCTCATACTATGGTAAGGAAATAAAAGTGCCCGGGTGTGAGTGAAGTCTTTCCAAAGAGACAAACGGGTGTGAATTATTGATACATATAATACCCTTATTGATGTTGTAAAACACTTGCTTCTAGGTAAGGCGAGATGAAGTTTAGCGCAAGCAGGGACCATGTGGGCAGTGAGAGCGGATGAATTATTCACACCGGACTGAAGGTATTAGTTTTTCACATGCAATCGGTGAAAAGCTTGCTTTAGTATATGAACCACTGTCCTTATATAATGCAGTCTGTAGGCAAGGTCTGGTTGGAACTTTTAACAAGCAATGAGCTATGCTGGGGGCAGTGCGGGGCTCAGTGGTTTAGAATCCTATATTTGTGACCAGAAGGTAATTTCACTATTGGGCCCCAAAGCAAGGCCCTTAACCCTCAATTACTGGCTGACCCTACCTCTGCATACGTATGTCACTTTGGCTGGAAGCTTCAGTTAAATAAACAGAATGTAACGTGGCCTACGTGCACATGTTGACTAACGACTTGAACTTCAATAGATTACCTATCCAACCATCCATCCGTCTTCCAAACACCAATCCTGGTCAGGGTTATGGTGGTGGGGGTGACACCCTGGGTGGATTAATTTGACCTTGGAAATACATTTATATAATACACAACCCGGGCTGGGTTTTGTATGACTTTATGGACGGGCAAGGAAGGCAAAATTCGTACAGGTGGTAAACAAGCGAGCTTCCCAGTGGGACGTGGATCGGGCGTGACGCGGATGACGGCGTGGCCGGTCTGCCGCCTTCGCCTTCCTTTCGGACAGGATAATCAGGGAGTTACGGGAAGAATGGCGAAGCCGAGACACGTTCAATTATTCATGGCGAGCCAGCAACAGGCAACGTGTCTGAAAGCGGCACAGGGGCGGCCAGCAGCCCTCAGCACTTCCGCCTTCTCTCCTATTCTCATTGAAACGGTCGCTGTCTCAGCATTAGCCTGAAATTCACCTTTGGCCAACAAATCATCACTGGGGTGCTGGCAAAGACAAATTAAGCCATCTTATGAAAATTGCCATTTTAAATGTAAAAATATAAATAAAATATATATAAATATACACCTATGTATCTATAAATAAATATTTGATCATTTTTTGTATATATATACATATGTGTATATATATATGCACGCACACTGTTAATGGCATGCAAAAATGTCTAATTATACACAATACATTAACCCTCCAATATATCATTAGAATAATCTTCCTCTTTCAGTCGCCCTCAGTTGTAAATGGTGACAGATAATGCCACGGGAATGAGTGACGATAATAATAACCTCGTAAAAACATTTTGTGTACTGTAAAAAGTGATGTATTTATCCATCCATCATCTCTAACCACTTGTCCAATTCAGAGGTCAGAAGCCTATCCCAGATGCTAGAGGCACAAGGTGCTGAACAACCCTGGACGGGGCACCAGCCAATCACAGGGCCTACAGGAAACCTCACAAAGACATACAGTAGGGAGATCATGCAAACCCTACACACATGATGGAGCCATAATGGAGGCTCAAATCCAAGTCCCAGAGGTGGGAGATAATGCTAAACACTGCACCACTTCATTTTATAGAGGAATCCTGCCTCTCTGACTTTACTGGGCAGTTGCTTCGGGCAGGCTTGAGATTAGCGGTGGCTTTTTTTAACTTCTCTATTGCAATGTTAAAAAAAAAGTATGAAAACCATTGACAATTGAAGGCAAATAAAAATAAAACAAGAACCACTACAACAGGGCACGGCTACAAATTAAATCGTTTACAGGTCTTCACAATTTTAACGGCTTTAGAGTTTGTAGACAGCTTAATAGTTCAGGTACAGTTCAGGTTCATTAAAAAAAAAAGTTTACTATTATCAAACTTTTGTTTGTAAATGTAAAATTTGACAAGTAAAATGATCAAATTAATAAAGTATTCTTTGGTTACATTACAGCTTGGTTACAGTACAGAACAAAATCATAAGATATTTTGTTACTCACAAATCTGGAAACATCTTTACAAAATTTTCTAGAATAGGGGCAGAAAGAGCAAAGAATATTTACGCGTTTTTATAATTTTGTCATATAAGCTTTAGCAGGGTAGATTTTGTGTAGTATTTATCAGCAATGCCCGATGATGGTAAGGTGCTATGGTGGTCTAAGGACCTAAACGGCACCTGGCAAACCACAGGAACAGGTGGCTAATATGTTGCCCGATCTATTGAAGGAAGGCACACTCTATCTAACTATCTATCTACTTTAGACACAGCACCTCAGCATTGAAATGTCTACTTCCCAAAACGAGTGCAGGACATTCCTAAAAGGGCACACATTATGGCACATTATCAAGCATCAATTTCATCTTAATGAATTATTGTGTAAAGGGGCAACCTAAATCGTTCATTTTTGCCATTTGAGGGACAGTCAGTGAGTTTGCCAGTGTTTGTGTGTTCTCTGTGAGAGTGTGGAGGGTATTTAAATATTTATGTCATATTTGTACATCTTGTACATCCAATTTTATGTTGGAAACACTTAACAGAGTAGCAGTGGTGGCATAATTGTTCGGGAAGCGAGTGTGTAATTGAAAGGTGGTAGGTTCTCTGACCTGCAAGTACCACTGAGCAAGGTACCACCCCCAAGCATTGCTTCCCCCAGGTGCTGAAATACCTGCCCACTACAATGCCACATGGGTTGAATGCAGAAGACTCATTTCGTTGTTTGTGTGTCAACAATGATAATTAATCACCTTTCGCATGTAAAAATGTTCAGAGTGCCTTCATGAAGTTCACATCAGAAGAAATAATATAATCTCTATAGACAGTGCAGTATTGGAATATGAAAACTATCACATCCTTCGTATGCAGTTGCCCGTTTAAAAATCCAGATGCTTGTATTTTGCATTTTTTTTTCTCCATGGAGGATCTATCCCTAGGGGACTGGCTCGTATCCTGGGATTGCATCCGCGTTTGCAGTCACCTCTCGGCGCTGAGGACGGAAGTGGGGCGTGAGCTGCGCATCTCGTACGCCCGTGGAGCGTCTGCGTAATCGATTCGGGCCGAACAGGACATGACCTGTTATTTTAATGGCAACATTGCGACGCGCCATAACCATAATCTGCAAAAATAGTTTGTTATATTGCATAAATAAGGCGGCGGATATCTAGCAGCGTGGTTAGCTCCATCAGCTATTAGCTACACTGCATTCAAGGTCCTGGCATCGTTAAAAGCTGCGTTCCGAAAATGCCGGTAAGGTTTTATTTTATTGTTATTATTTTCCGATTAACAGCCATCTAAACCGAGCAGTACCAGCACCGTAGCTGTGTGTCGTTACTTTCTTAAAGATGCATTTACGGATTGCTGATTAGCTAGCTGGCTAGCCGGCGTTGCTGTTTGCTTATGGCGGCACATTGTTTGGAAATCAGGCGATTTATTTATAGTATCTGCGGTGATTTTATAAATATGTACAGCAGAGACGAGAGTCTAAGCACAAGGTAGCTTTGCATGCATTTTGTTTGATGTTCAATGCGAAGAACAACATCTTAACAAGGTTGAAAACCTTGTTAGTCCCCCAGGTAGCCGTCAGTGAAATATTGCCATGATTTGTTTAATTGCATGCACTACGGCCTGTTGTTTTAATGCCAAATAGCAAAATAGACATTTTTTTTAGATTAGCATGCAATTTTATGGTTTACAGACATGCAAATTGCACGGGCTTAAACGTGCATATTGTGTCACATTAAAATCTAACATGTCCACTAAAGCACACTGTGTTGCCCTGTAACCGATTCTGCTCCAATGTTCCTGTTTCCACAGAGCGGTACGCTGGACAGACACGAGAAGACGGAGGTCAACGACAACGTCAAGGTGGTGGTGAGATGCCGGCCTCTGAATCCGAAGGAGAAGACAACGGGCTGCAAGCAGGCGGTCAGCGTGGACGAGATGCGGGGGACCGTGGCGGTTAGCAGGCTGGACGCCCCCGGCGAGCCCCCCAAGACGTTCACCTTCGACACCGTCTTTGGGCCCGACAGCAAACAGCTGGACGTTTACAATCTGACGGCTAGGCCCATCATCGAGTCTGTACTGGAAGGGTACAATGGTTAGTGGTCCAGTTATCCGCCCTTGCAAAGTTTAAAAAACAGGACGGTAAAATACAGTTCCAGACGATTAATTAAACAAACAATATCATAGCACAGAAAAGAAGTACAATATGGGATAAACTGAATAGACATATATTATCCTGCATTGTATTTTTTCTGATGACATCATCCTTTGTTGTATTATTTTCTGCTTACGTCGTTTTTGTTATGGGGCTGGACAAAGAACCCCCCAGCCCCCCCCCCCCCCCCAAAGTCCAAAGTCTTACCTTCTATAACATGAAAATGGGAACATGGCCGCCAGGTTTTGTCTAAATCTGTGCCGCTTTTTTTGTTTTAGGGACGATATTTGCTTACGGTCAAACGGGAACGGGGAAAACCTACACTATGGAGGGGGTCCGGGCGGTACCCGAGCTGAGGGGGATCATTCCAAACTCGTTCGCTCATATCTTTGGCCACATTGCAAAGGCAGAAGGTGACACCAGGTACGGTATCTCTGAGTGTGACAGCGGGTGAAATGCTTTGTCACTGTTAGAATTAAACGTTTGTTGTTAGGTAGCTGTGTGGTTTAGAACATAGATGCTTTGGATCAAAGCATCAAGTTAGCAACGCAATGTAGGAGAAAAAGACTAATTATTCCTTTGTATTGCTGGGCTGTTTGAATTATAAGGAAGATTACAAATCAAGGTGGACGGATACTGAAAGATATGTTGTGTTTTCAGGTTTTTGGTGCGTGTCTCCTATTTGGAGATCTACAATGAGGAAATCAGGGACCTTTTAGGCAAAGATCAAAACCAGAGGCTGGAGGTGAGTGGGCTCTCAAGATGAAACTGTAAGAAGTATGAACTGTTTAAGTGTTTTGAAGGCACAAAATGTTATGAGTATATTTGGTCTGGCATCTGAAGAGTTGCTGTCAAGAAGTAGTTTGTATGTTCTGTGGATGCTTTTATACTATAGGGGAGAGTAGTTTATATGGTGAATTGTATCTTATGGCGTTCTGGAATGCTGAATCATTGTCGCGTTAGCGTACAGCAAGCACGGCAAAAATAAATGCACGATAAAATTCTCTGTCCTTCGTGTCTTGAGGTGTCGTCATGTGACGTGTGCATTTTCGTTGTGTCTGGTAAAACCAGGTAAAAGAGCGACCTGATGTGGGGGTATACATTAAGGACCTCTCCGGCTATGTAGTCAACAACGCAGACGATATGGATCGCATAATGACTCTGGGCCACAAAAACCGTAAGTACTCCTCAGCCTGTATTGTCTTACAGATACAGATTTCCTACTGACACGTTGTTCTTTTTAAGGAACTGTTATTTATTGGCTAATACTGAACAGAGTGCTTGAGCTGCTGCCAAATTTTCAGCTTCAGCGTATTTAGTATTATATTATGGACCATTATTTATATACCATTATTTATATACAATTATTTAATGTCTATTATGTCATGACCATATCCCAGGATTAAAATGTATTGTACATCTACATATTTCCATATGTACAGTACCTGCTGTAATGCCTTCTATCTATCTATCTATCTATCTATCTATCTATCTATCTATCTATCTATCCAATCTATCTAATCTATGTCTGTCTCTGTCTAGGTCTATGTCTGTCTCTGTCTGTCTGTCTGTCTGTCTGTCTATCTATTTGTCTGTCTCTCTCTGTCTATCTATGTCTGTCTGTCTGTCTGTCTCTGTCTGTCTATCTGTCTATGTCTGTCTGTGTCTGTTTGTTTCTGTCTAGGTCTATGTCTCCTATTTATCTATCTATCTATCTGTATATCTATCTGTATATCTTTCTGTCTATCTTTCTGTCTATCTATCTGTCTATCTATCTGTCTATCTGTCTGTCTGTCTCTGTCTGTCTCTGTCTGTCTCTGTCTATCTATCTGTCTATCTATGTCTGTCTCTCTGTCTATCTATCTATCTATCTGTCTATCTATCTGTCTGTCTGTCTATGTCTCTGTCTGTATCTGTCTGTCTATCTATCTGTCTGTCTGTCTCTGTCTATCTATCTGTCTGTCTGTCTATCTGTCTATCTATCTGTCTACCTATGTCTCTCTGTCTGTCTATCTGTCTATCTATCTATCTATCTGTCTATCTATCTGTCTGTCTGTCTCTGTCTATCTATCTATCTGTCTATCTATCTATCTGTCTGTCTCTCTGTCTATCTATCTATCTATCTGTCTGTCTATCTATCTATCTATGTCTGTCTCTGTCTATCTATCTGTCTGTCTATCTGTCTGTCTGTCTGTCTATCTATCTGTCTATCTATCTATCTGTCTGTCTGTCTATCTATCTATCTGTCTATGTCTGTCTGTCTATCTATCTGTCTGTCTCTGTCTGTCTATTTGTCTGTCTCTCTGTCTAGGTCTATGTCTGTCTGCCTATCTATCTGTCTGTCTATCTATGTCTGTCTGTCTATCTGTCTATCTATCTAATCTCTTTTAGTTGTTCATCTATATTATCAGGGAACTACTTAAAATAACCTGCAGACTGCCCACTGACGCATCACCGCACTGTTACCAAGGATCACCCTCATTGTCTTGCTCACACGTCGTTCACGTTCTCCTCCTCCAGGGTCGGTCGGAGCCACGAACATGAATGAGCACAGCTCGCGGTCCCACGCCATCTTCACCATCACCATCGAGTGCAGCGAGAAAGGGGTGGACGGCAACCAGCACGTGCGCATGGGCAAGCTGCACCTCGTGGACCTGGCTGTGAGTGCGCAGGTTCCTCCAGGAACTCCGCTTTACTCCAGAAGCTCACAGTTAGACAAACTGGTGACACCCGTTGTTAGTGTGACCCCCGGGCCAGTAGCCATTCCAGGGCTCATGTTTCTTCATGGTCCGTGCATCCTGGGACAGGTTCCAAGCTCGATGCAACCTTTTTATTATATAAATATGAAAAAATATATAAAATAAAGAAATATAAATTTCTTTAACGTGGTCTTCAGCTGTTTGATCCATGGGTCATACGCTTTGGTCATATTGCAAATGAAAGACATTTAAATACTGGCAATCTGACACTTTAGAGGTGACGCAGACAGAAAAATATAGTAAAAAATACTTTAAAAATGGTTTAAAAAATAAATACGCTCGTGTAACCGGACAGTGAGTTCTGTGGCCATTTAAAGCATTGCTTGACGTTACTTAATCAGTATTTTTTTTGCATAGAGATTGCTCTGATAATGCAGGGGTGGGCAGAAAGGGCCGCTGTGCATGTGGGTTTTTGCTGTAACTCCCTAATTAGGTTACTAATTACATACTGTGTGATTCTCCCGCCCACCGGATGGGCGTGCAGAATGTTGATGGTCACAGGAACCCGCTGTCTTTGTCCTCAGGGCTCCGAGAGGCAGGGAAAGACCGGGGCCACGGGTCAGCGCCTGAAGGAGGCCACCAAGATCAACCTGTCCCTGTCCACCCTGGGCAACGTGATCTCGGCGCTGGTGGACGGAAAGAGCACGCACGTGCCGTACAGGAACTCGAAGCTGACCCGGCTGCTCCAGGACTCCCTGGGGGGCAACTCCAAAACCATGATGGTATGGGCAGAGACACAAGAAACACTTCATATGAAATATACAGCTCCGTACCGCAGCACTGTCCCCTGTTTTGCGCCTAGGCGGATGGATCAACTGATGGATGATGGAATGATGAATGAATGAAACAGTTTTCTTTTGTCATATATTCTATTCTATTCTATAACTCAATACATGCATGATGTGTCAGTGTAAATGTTAGGTTGGGTTTTTTTTTATATAAATTCAGATGAATTAAATGAATTAATCAATTTGTGATGTTTATCGTAAATTAACCCGCCGTGAGATTTGACTGTGGTCGATAGTAATGTCTAATAACGGCGGCGCGACAATGTCACTTCCCGCGGCAGTGTGCGAACATCGGGCCGGCGGACTATAACTACGACGAGACCATCAGCACACTGCGCTATGCCAACCGGGCCAAGAACATCAAGAACAAGGCCAGGATTAACGAGGACCCGAAAGACGCCCTTCTGCGCCAGTTCCAGAAGGAGATCGAGGAGCTGAGGAAGAAACTCGAGGAAGGTACCCATTTATCGGCCTCAAGCTACATGTGGAGGAGCAGCCATCTTTTGGCACTTCTGGCGCTTTTCCACTGGCATGTAGGAACCGAGCCGGAACCGAGCTGTACTGTGAAGGGAGACAACTTACAGTGGAGTTCCAGTTTTCAGTTTGTGATACTGCTAATAATGAATAACATATAGAATATGTCCTTTTATCCTTCAGAAACTCCATGTACAGAATACTGGTGTCGGCACGCATTTCGACCAATCAGAAGGTGGTGACGTGACCGTCAGGGTTAGGTCACGCTTTTGGCCCTGTTACTAAGCAAGGCCTTGTCAGCGCTGGTACGGCTCGCATAATTAACACTGGAATTTATGAATTGTCAATGCGCAATTATAATCTTTACTCCTAACTTACGCTACTTAAAATTCCAGACACAGGACACAATTTAAAATGAATGGGGACTAAATGGAATTGATGGCAGAAGAAAGTGGTTCTACAAATAAACGTGTTTCTGGCATATCTTGAGGCACAAATATATGATCGAAATGTGTAGAAACTGCCCTAAGTGGGTTAAAGCACTCAACACCATGCATTATACGTCTTTAAACGCACTCCATTTCATGCCAGGCTTCACCTCTGCAGCTGTGCATTTAAAAACGTATAATGCGTATAATGCTTGCCTTACTTAGTAGGGTGATCTGCGCTACTGTTATTCTGTCTCCGTTTCATGTATAGGGAGAGCTGCGTTACATTAGCTATATTTAGCCTGAATGTGTATAATGATGTCTGTAAGGGGTATCCAGGTGAGGATTAGTATTCTGCTCTGTTATTTGAGGCCTGACTACCGGGGATTAATACCCCGAAGCTCGTCCAATCAGTGACTGCAGTCCAGACGTCTCCGTAATCTCTCGTTTGCTATAGGAAATGATCATGTTACATGATGTCACTTTATGATCTCTTGACTTGGGCTGAATAATTTAAAGGCGTGATGTATTAACGGTTTGCCAGGAAAGGCAACAGGTAGACCGCAATGAAAACGACGATAGGCAGTCGAGAACCTTATGTGCATACGTGCGCATATACGCATATATTTTCCGACGTGCGTATCTGGACATTGCTGTCTGATGCGTTTAATCCCATGGCGGACGTGAACTCGTTTTAATGAAAATTTCCATAATGCTTTCTGTTACACGGGCCTTCGTAGTTTTACGGAAAGTTTGGTATGAAATGTGCGCAGAAAGGAAACTGCATGCTGTTCCTACCGCCCGCCGGCTGAATCTGCATGCCGTGTCGGAGATGGTGTGAAAGATTAAATTGCATTACAGCCCTCTTAGTCACATCATTCCTGGTCGCTTCTGCAATTCAGCAGTATCGCTGAACTTGGGCAAATAATTTGGTGGCTTGCTAGCTCGTCAAAGGTGCAACAGTAGCGTGGGTTAAATTAGAAGATGTAAATGTCAGACGATTGTCAATGTGAACGAACTAATATTTAACCCCGAGAAGCAGTAAATGTAGGATTGGTGTTACTGGTGCCGTTTCAAATGTATTTAATGTCTGTCATAATGTATTCCCAGAATTCCCAAAGTATTTTTCCTTTCCGAAAATGCATTGCCAGGGCTTGCCAGCTGAATCTGTGCATTTATGCTGTTCAGGGGAGGAAATTTCCGGATCTGAGGGCAGTGGGTCTGAGGAGATGGACGACGAGGACGAAGAGGGAGGAGAGAGGCGCCGGAAGCGGCGAGGTATGAATCCCCCCCCCCCCCCCCCCCCCCCCCC
>JAODKL010000049.1:4344531-4355644 GCA_026780765.1 Petrocephalus schoutedeni
ACACTGAAATTCTTTACATTTTTTAGGGTACTTCTAGTCAAAAAAGTATTCCATCACTTACAAGCTAAAAGATTTTAATCTGTACACCACTGATAAAAGGCCGTTCTGCCTGCTTCAAGTTTGGATGCAGGCTAAGGACCCTCCATCCTGTGTACGCTATAGTAAGGCTCCATTAGGACACTGTGCCTCCCATCCGATAGAAACCCGCCGAAATCCTGGGGTCACCAGACTGATTTCACCCTGGCGGTCTTCAGCAAGGCCCTTAAGTCACTAATAGCTCTGGGGACTGTCCAATCCTGCTTTCTCGAAAAAACAAATGCATGTCATTTTGGATAAAAACGTAAACAGACCGCTAATAAGAAAGTCAGCTACCAAACATTGACTGGTTGTAATTAATAGTGTCTTTTATTATATCGTTTTATATTTTTAATGCTTCAATTACTTTTTTGCTGTTATCAAAGCTGCCCATTTGCCACCGAGACAATTGCAAGTTAGCTTAGTTGAGATCCTCCTATTATTTGTATTATTTCCAAATATTTTTCCCTGGATAATTAGTTGCAGATTTCTTTGTGGATGATGATGTATTTGATCATGCTGCTGGCATACACATACGTTTAAATTATAATGTGCTTTTTGTGTTTTCGTTCTTAGAGCACAGCTGATTGCCCACTCAGAATGACACCCAGTAAGACACAGAAAAATAAGACTTCGATAATAAATTTCTACTTGAACTTCATCCGACACAGGAATGAAGCGTGTTAAACTGGAAAACATTGAAGGTCAGCGCGCCCATGGTACATTACGGGAGCACTGCATCGCTGCATTTCAGCACAAAATACCTCACTCTGTTCTAACTAATGTTTTAAATGACCTATACTTCCCATTTCATTTAGAATCCTTGCCAGTTGTAAACGGCAAAGTGTTCCCTGTATGATGTATACAGGCAGATTACATCCAGATTGATGTTTTTGTTTCCATTTTTGTGAAATTTTGCAAGTTTTTGTGTATTTATTTATTTGCCAATATATTTATTTCTATATTTATTCTTTATTTGGCTATTTATGCAATTTAAATTGTATTTGTTTTTATTTTCTAATTTACTTCATTTTATGGAAGGAAATTTAAGACTGTGTTGAATAAAGTGATTTATACACACTGTGTGACTTAGCATTCAGCAACCCCGCTCTGTTACTTTACACGGCCTGCCACTCCATGGCTGAGTTTCTGTTGTTCCTAAACGCTCCCACTTTGCAATAATGCCACTTACAGCTGACCATGGAATGTCTAGCAGGGAATACATTTCACAAATTGACTTTTTGCAAAGGTGTCATCCTTTGACAGCACCGTGCTTGAATTCACTGAGCTCTTCAGAAGGATCCATTCTGTTACAAATGTTTGTAAACTCGACTATGACGAGATGCTTGATTTTATACACCTGTGACAATGAATCTGAATGAAACACCCAAATTCAATGATTAAGAGGTGTGTCCCAATACTTTTGTCCATATAGTGTATATCTGTGTTTTTAACAACAAAAATGTGTTTTCTTAACTAAGCACACAACATTCATTACTCACTGAGTGTCACTGCCAGCCAAATCACAACATGTATCGTGGCAAAAAAAAATTATATTAAGTCGGCAGGCTTCGAGAAGAAGCAAGACGAGGCGGAAGGTTGTATCCGAGTATTTCAAATGCAATCAGACAAATAGACTTTATGCAACCCCCCCCCCCCCCGATGTGTTTTGTAGTCCACGGTTTGGAAGATGTGTAGTGTAACTCAAGTGTTAAAGTTTCCAACTGGTAGATTACACTGTGTCATGTTTTTATGTGAACAACAGAGGGCAGCGTAACCAAACCATTGAACAGTAAATGGGAACAATTAGCATGTATTATTTTTACATCGAAATAAGTCATTTTAAATGAAGCCCTCAGCTAGTCTATATGCAGTCAGATAAAAAGAAATGTCACTGATGTGTTGATTAGCCAAACATGGTGTGCTAGTGGTTGAGTAAAAAATCGATGTCCTGGATGGTTGAAGTGAATACTGGGATGACTTTAGCAGAGGTTTCAGAATGGCTAAGATGACACACTTTAACAGGCATAATATCATAGTTTTACATCAACATGAAGATGATTTGAGCATAATTTCCTTTGAATGCCTAAGACCTCAAAACTATGTGTATTTGTGTCTGTGGTGTTTTTCATGTGACCCCTTACTCCTCTGTGGGAACATGGGAGAGAGTAAAGAAATTCTAATGCCTTAGGCCTGTGATTAACCTCCAAACCTCAACTGAGCCATGATCCCCTGAACAGTGATTTAGGATGATGGGGTAGAATGGTCCCTCTGTGGGGCTGTAACAGGTCAATGGAGGACACTAGTATTTCTACGTCGATGGTGGGGGCATAAAGCACAGCAGATGTGATTAAGGTCATGGGAAGACTTCTCTAAGAATCCCAGTAGTTCTGTAAAAGTACTGATGGACATTTTATGAAGGGAATTGATTTTTTTTTTTGACAACTGGTAATATTTGATTTGAATGTGGCTAAGAGGTTTTGGCAATGATGCAGCTAAACAGATGATGTTACTGACGATGATGTCACGGGAAACTGCAGAGTCTCGCGGCACCGAAGCTAGATGGCAGATTAGCATAGTGCTTCTTCATGTAGTGAAACATTGAGCGTCATCAACGGGAAATCTTGTGGGCTGTACAAGATACTAAAATAACAGCAGGCAATGACTGCAGTCGGAGGCCAAGCCACCCTTTACCAAGAGCCAACCACGCTGAAATGCAGTACCAAGTCCTCAAGTCCTCTAGCCGCACTTTTCAATGCCCAAAATGAACCTCATTAAGTAAATAGTTAAGTAAGTAGTTAAGTAAATTTTACTTAATCGGCAAGACATCGTGAATGAATGCCCATGCCCAGAATGGATCAAACAAATAGTAGCACATTTATGCACTGTATGTAAGAGTTTCCCCATTACGGCTTAGAGCTACCGCTCATGCTTGGCCGATGAGTCAAGAACCCAAAAACGGGGATTATGCAGATGATAGGTTTGCTAGACATCACTGGACCTAAAAGTTGACTAAATGGAAAACTGGAGTAAAATGCAGCAGTGCAATGCTGGATGCCTGATTAATTTTCAGTTATTGCCTCTGCACACATGTTCCTCCCCAGGGGAGGGGAATCCGGTGTTCTCCCACAGTCCAAAGCAAGTCTAATTAGTGTATCCAAATTGCACAGAGTGTGTATGTGTGAGTGCTACTGTATACTGGCTTGCTGTCCAGGATGTTCCCCGACCTGTGGCGTTTCCTGTTTTCCTGTGCTGAATAAGCAGTGAAAAAGCAGACAAATATTAATAAAATAATACTGTAACACCTTTTATCAAAAGTGGCTAGCTGTGACCAGAATCAGAAAAATAGATGGACAGAGATACTTTGTAGTATGTAGACAGGAGTAACACCATGCGACAAATTGCTAAGGCAATAAATCAGAACAGAAATCAAATAAACAAAATGATAATAATATATAAATAAAACAGGATTGTATGTATACATATATGCCCAAAATATAAATATTAATAAACTGTACAATAATGTATAATAATAACCATTTAAATATTTATTTTATACTCAGCTCTATTTAGGAAGACCCCCGCCCCGTACATTAGGGATAAGCCTCTTCGAAAATGCATTACTGTTTCAGTCTCTTATTTTTATACGTCACACTACATTAAATTCTTACTCAGACACACTGGCCCACTTCCCCTGGCTGAATTATTAATAAACAAATCGGACAGCTTTATATAATCACACATTCCTTGCCTACATTTCAAGAGTAAAAAAAAAGGAGAAGGGGATTTTATTGGAGGGCAGGGAAAACCGAGCTTTGATTTATGACCTTTGTCACATGCTCAGCCCAGAGTGTCTCTGTGAGCGATCGTGTGTACCTGCAACGCATACATCCACACATTTCTGCAATAAGAGCCTCGGATTTGGAGACGATCACAGAGGGCATAGCAGGCGCGATTTCGGTAACCCTGTATGTATGTAGGCCGAGGCTATGCAGAATCCTGGAACCTTCAGGTGTATTCTTACAAGATAATTTCCAAAAAAAAAAAAAAAAACTGAATGTCCTGCAATTGCTCAGTTTCTTGCGTTTATCTGAAATTTACCTGTCAGGCCATAAGCTCTGTAAAGGCAGTGAAGGAAATCAGATACTTAGGAATATCTCTTACTTACTAGACGTATGATATCCTGGGACTGGATGGTGCTGGAATCTATTCTGCCCTTTGCTATAAACAACAGAAACCGAGCAGATCCCGCTCCCACCCCCAAGTGGTTCCCCCAATGCCCTGCGAAAGGCACAGGTACGTATAGCAGCCCCTGTCACTCCACACATACGACACTGTGCCAACACTGCAGGTGCCGTGGCTTTATGTCCCCGGGTTCACACAAAAAATGACAGCTCTCCCCTGACTGCAAGTTACTTCGCATAAAAGTCAGATAAAATCAGATAAAAATAACCTCACCTATTTCTCGGCGATTAAACCATTACCCACAATAAGCCGCAACAAGCATTGTAAGAAAAACAAATGTCAGCAGTCTTTACTGCGCTTAAAGTCATTAACCACAATAACAGGAACCTTTTCCGTTGCTATTTCACGAGCAGACAGCCAAGTCGGACCACATCACTCAATACTTTGTACTCTACTCGTGATGGTATTACTACTCTAGGAGATTATTGCTTTCTAGTACCCAAATGTCACAGAAACATTGTTTCGGAAAACCTGATTTAAGAAGTATGTTTGATGCCTATACAAAAGCCTTAAGCTACATCATGTGTACATTTCAGCGAAATACAGGCAAAATAATCACAGAAATATTCGTTTAGTTACCACTGGGTGGCCTCAGAGAGGCGCTACTCAAGCAAAGCTTTTTACTCCATGAAATTACGTAAAAATGTCACTTCTACGTCTGATATATAGTTGAATATCTAATATGTACATGGAGAAAGGAAAGAGGGTAATTCCTAAACATACTGTCCTAGATCTGCAAAGGGATACAAATAAAAAATGGGAAATGCTTTTAAAATACTTTCTCTGGAAGTGTAAACGAATTTAAGTGGAGCTAATCTGTTCTCGGGACATATGAGAGGGAGGCTTTCCGTTTATCCGAGGAGGAAGGGAGCGTGTGCGCGGCGCGGGGCTCCGCAATGACCTGGAGTAAGATGCGCGCATCAGCGGCGGACTTGGGGAGCGTCTGCGCTCGGGCTCTAACTGCGCGCCTCTCCACTCCGGGCTGGGGGGAGACGTCCATTTACCACCTGGCGACACAGAAAACCGATGCAAAGGGCATTGTTGCATACAGGTAAATACATTTCTTTTACTCTCCCAGGATGAGCCTGACGTTGGTATTAACTGTTACATTGTATGTATCAGTTTTTTTTTTAATAAAACGTTCACATTCATTTTGTACGTCTGCGAAACTTTAATTCAAAGATTTTGTTTTCTCTCCCAAATAAACTAGCAAGCATCAGTGGGAATTACATGAATCTCGAAGACTATCCCTGCCTTTTTGTCAAAATAAAGAAAAGATTTAGAGGGACTTCATCGGAAACTTGTTTTTTTCCACCGGACGGAGTCGTTTGCCCTTTTTATCTGTGTATTTGTGACAACTAAACATCAGCGATGGACATTGTTTCAATCAGCTGACCGGAGGTCCCGTTAATAGGAAATAACCTTTGTATTGTTACTACTATAATCAATAGTAAAAAGAAGGAACTTAATCGATCGAATGCCTGTTTTGCGGGACAGTCATCGGACGCATCGTGTGGCTGAGGGGCTTTCACCACGTTTGTGTCACATTTTGTGATATTTCTTGCAACAATGACATAGAAACTGGCGGATACGAACGTCACGGCATAAGACGTCGACCCCCCCACCCCATTAGAATACAGCTGCATTTACTTCGGCGCGAAAGAGGCGCAGAGTGCGATCTGAAGGACCTAGAAAGCTTTTGCGGGGCAGACCGGTGGTCCGGGGATGGGGGGGTCTCTACAGGAACCGGCCTCAACACCCGACAGATCGGGCCAGAGCTGCTTAAGTGCCATCATCAGGCAGTATGAGTCTAAAGCTATAATTTGCCACTCATTAGTTTGATTAACTTTTTTAGGGTGTCTCTTTGGGCTGGGCCACAGTTCGGACTGGACAGCACGGAAGAATATGATTTAATGTTTATTTATGTTAATTGAAACCTTAGTGAAGTGTATTTTATATAGAATGTCCTTGAAGAGCAGTAGGTCTAAATAGTTCTTTTATTTTAAAAAATAGCACTGTAAAATTGCGTATGAGACAGAAGCGTCACCCCATCCTGGCTGCTATGATAAAGAGGAGGCCCGAGCTTCCGGAGCGGCTGGCGTCCAGCGTTTCTGCCGCACCTCCATTCGCCGGGAACCTGTGCTCAGCGCCGTCCTGTTTAATCATGAGGTGATTCCCGCAACAGCAGGCTGAAGAGATGGATACGAACATCTCCGCAGTAGCAGATGATGGTCTGTTGGAGAGGGACGCTTCCACGCGAGTGCTGACGGGCTGCTTCCTCTCCCTCCTCATCTTCACCACCCTCCTGGGAAATACGCTGGTGTGCGCCGCCGTCACCCGGTTCCGCCACCTGCGGTCGAAGGTCACCAACTTCTTCGTGATCTCGCTGGCGATCTCGGACCTGCTGGTAGCCATCCTGGTCATGCCCTGGAAGGCCGCCACCGAAATCGTCGGCTTCTGGCCCTTCGGCTCCTTCTGCGACATCTGGGTGGCCTTCGACATCATGTGCTCTACGGCCTCCATCTTGAACTTGTGCGTCATCAGCGTGGACAGGTACTGGGCCATATCGAGCCCGTTCCGCTACGAGAGGAAGATGACACCCAGGGTGGCCTTCGTGATGATCAGCGTTGCCTGGACCTTGTCCGTCCTCATCTCCTTCATCCCCGTCCAGCTCAACTGGCACAAGGTTCGGGCCGCCAGCTACTCTGAGTCCAACAGAACCTACGGTGAGGGGTTTCCAGATAACTGCGACTCAAGCCTCAACCGGACGTACGCCATCTCATCCTCGCTCATTAGCTTCTACATTCCCGTCGCTATAATGATAGTCACGTACACCCGGATCTACAGGATCGCTCAGAAACAGATCCGGCGGATTTCTGCCCTGGAGAGGGCGGCAGAGAGCGCCATGCACCGACACACCGGCACGGAACGGAACCCCGGCTCGGAAACGGAGAGCTCCTTCAAAATGTCATTCAAACGCGAGACGAAGGTCTTAAAAACGCTCTCAGTCATAATGGGGGTGTTCGTCTGTTGCTGGCTGCCGTTCTTCATCCTAAATTGCATGGTTCCGTTTTGCGAGCCGAGCCCGTCGAACGGGAGGACAAATTTTCCCTGCGTCAGCTCCACGACCTTTGATGTCTTCGTTTGGTTCGGATGGGCAAACTCGTCTCTCAATCCCATTATATATGCCTTCAATATAGATTTCCGTAAGGCCTTCTCTATTCTGCTAGGCTGCCATGGATATTGCACTGGTACCAACTCCGTAGAGGTCCTCAGCTTCAACAATAATGGTGTCCCACCTCCCTCGTCCCATTCGCAAGCTAAGGGGTGCAACCCTATGGACGGGAATATCGCGTATACGATCCCTCACACCATCCTGATCCACGACGAGGAGCTGATGGACGAGGAGGGTGACACTGAGGTCAGAGGTCTGATGAAGGTGTCCCCTGCCCTTTCGGCCATCATGGACAGTGAGACTGACGTTTCTTTAGAAAAGATTAACCCCGTAACTTCAAATGGGCAGCATATTATGTGACAGGCGATACCAGTTCTTCTCATTTGAATATCTTTGCATTCTCAAGCAGATGTATAAAGGATTATATATCCAGAGATTCAACACAACAGTACTCTGACTTAAGTGAACTATCTGCAAACCAATGTTTACTAAGGACCTTAAATCCGATGTGGTATAAAACCTACAGAATGTTTTAAATGCACTTTATCCCAAATAACTATCTGAAAAATTCTTCATGTACTGGGTGAATATGTTAAATATAGATATAGAACAAATCAATCCGATCAACATAACTTACAATACATTGCTTTCATAATACATGAATCATACAATCTGTTTAACATGGACATATGCAAAAGCTGTCCGTAAGTGCTATATGATCGCAAGTTTGTTCTGTATAATCTAGTTTTTTTTGTATATTGTCAAGTACTAGGTCAATTTCTTCAAAATGTTTCAATGGCTTTGGGTTCTGGATTCGTATTAATTCCTGTTTTTATAAGTTTTTTGTTAAATGAAGCTGACCTGTGCTGATGTGTGCTTCTCTTTAGCTGTGAAGAGTACAGCTTCAGTGGCTGTTGTGGTTTTTTTTGTAGAATAATTTATGGTAGATCCAAGATTGAACCAAAAGGCTGAATGAGGTATATAATAGAGTATATAACAAAAGCTGACTAACAGACGAAAGTGAATGTGGGTTTGGCTGTGAGTGTGTGATTGTGGCCGTGCCTGTTCTAGCAAACTGAGATGTACTGTATATGTGCCCTGAATAGTGAGAATAAAGCAGGCATCAGACACCTAAACGAGCTCCAGCTGAACCGCTCTGTGTGTCTTCACGTCCTGTACTTGTCTTTTCTGCCCAGTTTACCAGTCTTGTGGAGGTCCAGTGGCATGAATAAGTAATGTTCTAATGTTAGTACTGTTTAGTAATAGTAATGTTTCTGGGAGACAGTCTTGTGGCTGTGTGGGTTAGGTCTCCACATTTGTGATCAGAAGGTTGTCGGTTTGAATGCTGTTGACTCCTTGAGCAGGCTCTTAACACTGGCTGACCCTGTAATAGCAGCCCATCTCTGCTTTCACCTGTACATGTCTGTATGTTTCATGAAGAACAAGGGTAAGGAATTAAAAGGACAGTCTCTACATTGGGACCAGTAAAGCATCTGTATTCTATTTTAAGATCTACCTGTGCAAAAATTTCATTGTGTAGTGCAGTGTTTCCCAATCCGGTCCTCCGGGATGCCCAGACACGCCACGTTTTTCCTCCCTACGTGCTCCCAGCCGTATTGGAGTCCCCCGAGGACTGGGTTGGGAAGCACTGATCTAGTGTCTTACAGACCCTTTAAGATACCTGCATAACTCAGCTGTTTTCTGTGGGATACCATGATGTCCTAATGAAGGATGTAATTAGGTTAAGGCTGAAGGTGATTCATCATGCCTTCTGGTCACGAAGGGCCTGGCATTGCTCCTAAAAGTTGAATTCATTCACGAAATGATACTAAGCATGAAATTACGTATCTGTAGTAGAAAGTATGTATCTGTAGGTTCCAGCAGGAACGTTTGGCATCCGTGACCGGCTGTGTGAGAGATGCAGGGCAGAGGTGATGAACCTCAGTGCGACTTATAGAAAGATTTACAAAACATCTCCGACGCAACTGGGTCCAGCATGGCTGAGCATCCCTGTGACCATGAACTGGATAAGCTGGGAAATTGATGCGTAGATTGAATAGACATACTTTATGCATCTCCATGGGAAATTCTTTTTTCCACCTTCTCCATCTTGCTCTCCATGAGACACACATATGGGTGAGGGCCAGCCTGGGTGTCCCAGCACAGGATCAGCCAGAATGTAGAACTTGAAGTACTAATTAAAGGCCTTGCTGAAGGACGCGGCCGTGACATCAATCTGCCAGCCATGCGATTCGAGCCAGTGACTTTGGGATCGCTGGCACAGAGGCCTTAGCCCGCTGAGTCACCCGCTGCCCCGAAAGTGTTTAATTGGCAACAGTGGGATTCACTGCCCATGCTTCCAGAAGATGGACAGGTGTTTCTAGAATGTGACGACTGAAAAGCGAGAACTAATCATTTGCCACACGTGCATGTAAATACACCGAGTGCAGCGTGCGACAAAGATTAATATGAAAACTACTCAGCGGACCCTGGGAATGATGCGTGGGGATAGCACCAACAGCTGGTTTTAAATTGTACATTTTTATCTATTGATAAGGACGTGTCCATGTGCCTGCTTGAGGAGTTAGGCCCAGCCTGTCAGTCTGTTGGCACTAAAGTGTCATCGGAGGTTTTAAGGCATTTATATGAAGGTGTTTGTCTTAATCTCATCTTCCGCTTTGAGTTTACTGTGCTCTGTGGTGTATCAATGGCGCCGTGACAGACACTGACATGTCCATCAAGGTCAGGCGGGCAACTTTCTTCTAAAAAAATAAGAAATAAATGTTTGCAATATTGTTTTTTTTCCCTCTAAGCTCCAATATGAAATGAAACTTGAACTGCTTTGGATTGGAAGTCTGAAAGGGGTGACTATCAAAGTTCATGTATTTCAAGCATAAATGTGCAGTTTCAAAATGCCTGGCAGGCTGGACCTTCTATTTTTATACTGCCTGCAGTAACTTCTGACATGGGCGGAGCATGGATTGGTAATCTTGTGAATATAATACCCAGCTTAAAATTCCACTGTGTCCCAGTACTGGAGCAATAAAGATGTTTCTTCATCTTCTGAAAGTGAATCCAGTGCTGCAGTTTCTGATCTATACCTGTCAGATAGCGCTGCCTTTTCGCAGCATTATGAGGACACATTTAAAGGGAGTTTGCCTCTTGCCAGGCGAGGATACTAGGAATTATTTGCCATCATTTCTGCATAACCTACGAGCCCTGGAGCAGAACCACGTAACGCAAGTTTTTGGAGATTTAAGTATATTTCCAAGCTAGCGCAACGATAATATAAATTTGTATTTGTTTATTGTATGATTGATTGCACCTGTCTAATCAGCAGTGAGGCTTGTAATTAATTTAAATGTAACAGAATTTAGTGTTACTATTAAATATTTCACAAATGAGTTATTGGTTTGTAATTTATGAAACAGAATTCTGTGAAATATACTGAAACCAAATTAAATAAATGTTTCCGTCAAGTCCTATTGCATTTAATGCTCTTTTCACAGGCCGCATTTAACTGCATTTAACTTCCGAGCTGCAGAAAACCTTGGGGCGAAACCTCCACATTACATTCTCCTGAGATTACGGGGGTGGGGGTGGGGGGGGGGGGGGTGT
>JAODKL010000049.1:4355744-4380436 GCA_026780765.1 Petrocephalus schoutedeni
GTATATTAATATTGATTAATATTTTGGTTTGACAGGATGAGGAAGTCGGCGAGATCCCGCCCCCTCACGTGTGATGTCATATTGAAGCCGTAACAGTCTATTATTAAGCAGGAAGTGGCAAGTGTGTGTAACATGAGAGCTATGAGGAAAATCAATGTCCTCTACAGAGGACACAAATGAATAGCTGGATCTCAGGAGGATATAAATGCGCGTCCACCTAACGAGCGTCAAGCTGACGCCTTTCCCTTCCCGATGTCCCGTTTATCGGCACCCAGTCAGCGGTTGTCTCGGCTAACTGTCACAATGTGACCGGGCTGCAACTCCGAACTGCCGCTTGTCCATTATGGAGACCTTAGGGTAAAAAATGAAGACCATGGGGACTGCATGCACAATCAGCATCATTTTGGATTTTGTTTCAACCAACCAGCTGAGTACTATGTGACTGTGACTCTTTATGCTCAACTAGTAGGTTGAAACTAAATCCTGGTCTGGATTTATACTTTCTGGACCTGAAATGTCCACCTCTGTACATGTATTAGTTACTATACTTCTGCTGGCCTACGGATTTACAGATTTCTCAAAAAGAAAAGAAAAAAATCATTTAATTTCTTATGCCGACCCCCATGATGGGGATAGTCGACTGTATAAGAACTCTATAAAGTAGGATTTTTTGTAAACGGCAAACAACCATAGTGACACAGAGGGTGAAATCCTGTTTGCAAATGTGATATATCTATGCTGTGATACATCCACTCTGTGGTGTACAGTTTTAGGGCCCATCAATCCTCTGCAACTGCTTATTGCAGTGCAGCCTGGCAGTGAGGCCACAGCTGTGCCAGGCCATCACAGGACGCACACCCACAGTCCCTGTATTCCGATCTTTATGGAGGCTCTGTTTTAATTACTATGGGCATAACCCTAATCCCAACTCCAGTTCCAAAGTGATGAACAATGGACATTATTGTGTTTTCAGCACATTTCCAAGAAAGTTTTTGCAAGTTCCTTTGTCTGAACGAAACGTCTGTCCAGCATGATGACAGCGGTCCAGTACATTCTGAATCACCGTGGAAAGTGCAGTGAGAGATCAGCGTTTCCTCGCCACTGGGCCTTGGTCCATAAGGGGCCCGCAGAGTCAAGGTGAATTAGGGAGTGATGGGCCAGGAGCTGGGTTTTGCTGTGGGGGTTACAGAGGTGGCTGGGAGTGCCTTACGTAACCAGCCTATGGCTCCACAGCACAGGGACATCAGCGCTGTTTCTCACAGGGCAGGACTGCCTAGCAACCGCTTCCAGAGGATACTGCGGCAACATTGGGGGGGGGGGGTGCGGGGGGTCCTGTCCGATCATTCCGCCCAGGCATCGCTAGCAGCGAGACATTCTGCCTATGCATCACTAGCTGATGCCAGACAAACTCACTCTGAAGGAGCGTCTCTGTGCTACTGAACTGCCAGTCAGTCAATCAATAAGGACTTTTTATTCACTCCTAAGAACAATACTGACAGAAATCCATATAGATATTCAATCTTATTTATGATTAAACACTGAATTTTAAAAGGATTTCTAAAATTTCATATATGCTGATATATATATATATATATATATATATATATATACACACACACATACACACACAAACACACATTCCTGTTGTGCTGTAGAAAGCACGCTGATAAGAAAAGATAAAATATTTAAGAACAAACCGCAAACGCGAGATGAGAGTCGGAGGTTGGCATACTGTGAAACATAACCCAGTGAAGTACGATCAAAGGCTTCTTGCTGTAAATTCTGTGAAGATTCTGTTTATTTTGTACTGGGTAAGGGTCAGGCTCCTCAGCCAGTCCTTGGTGACCCTCTGCCCTTCGGGGGTTCTCCTACATCGCTTTCTCCCTGTCCCTTTCATCTGAAGCTGTTCATTTTGTTGCTCCTATTTCATCTCATGTCTCCATTCCTTCTCCCAAAGAATAAACCTCTTCTGTTCTCCAACCTCCCCCCCCCGCCACCTACCCATGTCATGTGACTCTTCTTCATTGGTTACAAAAAAAAGAATACACCGACAAGAAAATTTCAAATATGTTTTCCTGTATGAAGAGGCCGAGTCTGGGCTTCAAATTTGATGCAAACAATGAAAAATCAAACAGAAGCTTTATTTGCTATTGGTACAAGGATAAGGACACAAGGACAGGTAGCCTGGAATGCTTCTTTGCCCCATCTGGCTGTCCTTTGAGACAAACACACACACACACACACACACAAACACACTTGTATCCATATCTTTATGGGGACTTTGTTCATTTCGATGTAGTCCCTAGTCCCAACAATGACAACTTTAACCCCTACCTAGCCCTAACCTTAACCATAAGTAGCCAAATAAAACAAGACGTTTGGCATTTTTAGTTTTTTGGTTGCATTCACAGATTTTTATAAAGCTGGCTTCGGGTTAGGGTTAGGGTTAGGGTTAGTGCAGTGGTAAGCATTGTTCCCTCTCACCTCAGAGTTCAAGTCTCTGGTAAGGTTCCATGTGTGTGGAGCTTGCATGTTCGCCCAGTGTCATTGTGGGGTACCCTCCGGGTACTCCGGTTTCCCCACACCAGGTCAAAACAGCTGAGGTTAATTGGAGCTACCAAATGGCCCACAAGTATGAATGGTATGTGATTGTGCTCTGTGATAGGATGGCGCCCCATCCTGGGTTGTTCCCTGCCTTGTGCCCATATCCTCCAGGATAGACTCTGGACCCCCCCCCCCCCACTGTGACAGGGCATATGACAAGATGTTACAGAAAATTCCCTTGTGGGGACAGAAATAATGTCATATTTTTGGGGACATTTTTAATATACACATATGAACATGACCCATACACATGTACATATATACTGTATAGCTGGGGATGAAGCTTGGGGTCCAAGCCCCCATTCCCCCCGTAATTTACACCCATACACATGTACATATATATAGCTGGGGATGAAGCTTGGGGTCCAAGCCCCCATCCCGTTCCAAATCCCTGAAAGAAATCTCTTTTTTTACGATGTCAGAAAATCTCACTGGACAAACGAGTCTCCATTCGTCAGGTTCATCACAGGTCCGTCACAGAATTCAGTTCTCCTTCAGATGACGGCACAGCAGCGACGCCAAGGCAACGCTTCAGACACGGGGTTGGTGCTGAGCTATTCAGAGATGGTTTACCAGAGTGAGGAGAACATCTGCCCTCCAGCCATATTGCACAGGCATGAGTCATAGAGGAGCTGTCCTGATTTCCATAAGGCCGGTGTTGCCTGACACCTTTGTCTGCATGGTGCTTTTTGGACTTCACGCTTCATGGAGAGCAGTCGCTCCGTGGTCCTGGATTTTGTGCTGTACGTAGACTCCATTGTTTGTTTTGCAATGACATCCATTCTTCTCATGATTCAGTGAATGGTTTTCCCTGAACTGGGCTACGCCAGTAGGTTTGTAATCAGAAGACACTCAGATGTCCCACCTCTGAAATAGCCCATCCATCCATCCATCCATCCATCCTCTATCCTTTTCCTATCCTGGAAGCTATGGGCACAAAGCAGGGATCGACTCAGGATGCAGCACCAACCAATTGCAGGGCACAGTCACACACCATTCACTCACACAGACACACCTACAGGCAATTCGGTCACTCCAATTAACCTTAGCGTGTTTTTGGACTGTGGGTGGAAACCAGTGAAACAGGAGGAAACCCCATGATGACACAGAGCGAACATGTCCCCCCATACCATGATTGGTTATTACACAACACAAAGGGAGCCACCAGCCAACACTCACCTTTGAAACATAGGTCGTAAATGTCTTATGTCTGTTTATGAGATGAAATTTCAGAACTGACTTCTGGTGCCCTGAGGTCATGTGTCACTCACATGTACTCCTTTCGAGTCAAGACTGCAGGCCCAGACATTAGCACAGGCTTCGCTGACCTTGTGCGTGATTTCCAGCTCGCTGATGGGGTTACGTGTGCGATAGGGGAAAACCTCAGGGACAGCCCTACTCTTCTGCATGTCATGTGCGATGAACCTCACAGAGCCATAATATATAAGACTGTAACATACAAATACACAAATAAGCATTTAAACCTTACAAAAAAAAACAAACAAGGCTGAGTCTGACCTTCTAAATCATGTTTGTATGTTTAGTATGGCTTTTATCATTGAAACAAATTAGGCTTTGTTAAACTATTAAAGGATATGTATTTTGACGAGGAATGTTAATCAAGTTAAGTTTTCACTTTTTAAAGTAACCTTGGGTTTGTGAGAGGTGCAATATAAATGTAACAATTATTATTATTATTATTAGATACCCCAAACTGAAGCTTCACTCAAAGTTTCATCTGTACAGGGCAATTTTGGACTGGAACACAGAGACATAATATTCTAATTAAAGTAAAATACTTATGCTGATAATATACTTAGCTATAAAGCAGAGACTAGTGTAAGGCCAGCAGAGAATAGTGGAGGGGATACCTTATAGCAGAAATCCTTAAAAATGTGAAAGAGTAAGTCTTCTGGAGGGTAGAAATGCAAAAAATTGTAACAATAGCAATAATACAACAACAACAACAACAACAACAACACTAATAAGAAAAAAATAAAACTACATAAGTGAATAAAACAAAGATGACAAAACTGATGGGGGAAATGTGAAGAAAACATTATTTTCTACTTTTTACTTAGCTTATCGTATGGGTTTCCCCATGGGAAACAAACACAGCTGCGTCGCTAATCTAGTCCCTTGGGTAAAAATAGAACATGTTGGGATGTTGATTGCTACCCATTGCGATCGATTTTTTTTCAGTCCCCGGGACTCAAAGAGGCAGACCTCTGAATAAAAGCAATTAATGGATGTTGTACGTTGAAATGGAGTTTTACAACAGGACTGGGCCAGAGTTACATAATATTGCCATTTTCACACTGTTGGATTTCAAGTAATGTGTAATACGGCATGAGTTCGATTAACAATAATCGAATGTAGTAGTAGGAGGGTATTCTTCTGCAATTACCATTGACCTAGTGGTGCACCCATATGGAAATTTTGGCCAGTAATGATAACTGGGTAGGCACCGATCGGGTCTGATACCGTGCTTATGTCCTTGTATCTGTCTTTGGGACAAAATATCTGAGGTGCGAAGGTACTTCAAAGTCAGCAACAAAATCCAAAGCATAGTGGACTGCAAACTATGCTCTACAAAACAATCAAGATGTGGCAAGAAATCAGGTTCATACAACAGTAGTAATCTAATAACAATGATTACTGATAATCAGCTAATCTCAAAGCTCCACAAATCTGCAGCGAAACTGAAATCTGAGATGTTACTGCTTAAAATCTCATAAATGTAGCAGCCAGCTCACAAAATGCAGAGAGAGTCATTGGTGAGGCCATGCCGACTTGAAGACTGGACGAGCCAACAAAATCCATCATCCTCCCCTACGGAAAATGGCTGGTAACTCAATGCAATCATCTATTATTGTATTAGTTATATATCTTTTCCGCTGGTGTTGCCAACTACGAGTGTTAACTAAAGTCTAAATATCAATGATATCAGCAATTTTCATTTTTAACAAACACTGGCTGACACCTATATGTTAACCGGAGTATTGTGCATCGCTGTATTGACCATGCTTGTGGACAGATGACTGTGTTAAATGAGTCAGTCCACGTCTTTCTACTGTAAATCAAATGTGCAACGCAAATATGCTTTGATATGGCAGTTGAAAGCTGAAATGTGTTTTGCGGTGACAGTACGCAGCCTACTGGGATTATAAGTTACATTTAATGTGTTTCAGCCATGATTTATGCATTTACCTTGGGAGCAAATCCTACCTACAGGAAAAGAAGGGAATCAAATGAGGGATGTCTGCTAACTCTTTTGGATTTAACCATCACACCTCTTCTGAAAAACGTTAATCCAAATTGCAATAACCTCCAAGTCCTCCTAAATGTTAATGCGAGTTCAGGAATCGACCTTATCACATCAGCACAATGGACATTGTCAGAATATCCCTCCGGATGTGATTAAAGAGGGCTGACAGCTAGCCGTGACTCTTCCGCCTTATTCTGACAAAGCATCTGCTGTGATTCGCTGGAGGTGTTACTCCCCGGCGACGACGAGCCTGTGAAAGGAGGCGAGCTCCTGCAAGTCAACCAGCCGGCATCGATACAGCACATCGCTCAAGTCAATCGCAACTGTGTCCTATTATAAAGTTGTCTTTTGTTTTAGATCAATCAGCATGCACTCGCTCATAATGCCAGAATATAGGCTGCTGCCACCAGCTCTTGGTTCCATGCATCTCCGCAGGAAAGAGGCTTCGATTTAGTGTGGCCTGCTAAGCTCTCATAGCAAGTAATTATGCTGCTATTTTGTACTGTACCAGTGACTATTCACTCATGTTTTAAATCCACAAGCAGATCTCTAAGTGTTGTTCCATGCACAGATTGTACACTTGCTATTTTTGACGATAAAAAAAAACAAAAAACTTCTGATTGTCATATTTAAGACTTTGGGCTCCTTTTCCCGCTCTCTCTCTATCCAGAAGATTGGAATAAAGATAAAATTGTCTATATGTGCTACACTGGTTTCGCTTCCCAAAAATGAGAATTTCTGGTTGCTGTCCCTGTAGGCTCCCACTGTCATTAACGGAGCCTCTAATGTGGAGCGAATCAGCCGCTTATGAATCATGACTTCCCGCTCCTCAATTTTAAACTCCCCCTGTATGTTTAACTGGTTTAGACCCAGGCATGTAGACACAGCCCAGCAGGACAAAACATTTTGTCGGTCGCTTATCCTGTCGTTTTCACACATAATTCCAGGGATGCACAATCACACACCATATAAAAGGATTATATTTTAGACACTTGGAGCAAAAAGGAGGGAATGGCAATGATTCCCACCTCTTGAGAAACAGGCAGAGGTTTGCCGGGCAGGAAGGGTTCCGCAGACTGTCGCTCAGACGACTGTCACCCCAAATAAGTTGCTACTCAAGAAGAAATCAAACTAATAAAGTTGCTGCATGAAACACAGGAACCATCATGAGAGAGCATGAGATCAGTACATAACTAATACAGTACTTAGTTACTGCTTAAATAATACATACATAATATGTAATACATATATAATACATACGTAATACATAAATAAGTAAGTATGTTCCATTACATTATTTGCTGTCCAGTACAATATCATGACATGGTATCACTTTCTGAATGCCATGTCTATAAGAATCCACAAACATATTCATAACAGATTATAATGCATCCATAAAGCATTATAGACATGGCTATACATTCATATTTAGGCATAACACTGCAAAGCCATTATTGTCATGTTCATTAAGCATTATGAATGCTCGATGAAGGTTTCATCTACAATAGATACCTTCATAATGCAGTGCAAAGCATATTTGTAATACAAACCATTGTAATGCGTTATGAAGATATCTATAGTACATTGTAGATAAGTATTATAATCAACACTACAATGCTTTATGACTGTCAACATAAGCTTTAAATAGTGTTACCAGTTACATTTGCTGTTACTAATGAACCTCTTACTTTATGTTACAGCACTAAAATTTACTTATATTGTCATATTGCCAAACTTGATCTGCAGTCCTCCTACTTAAATAAAAAAAAATATATGCCAGTGAAGCAATTCATCCAAATTATCTATTGAAGGTTATGCAATTATGTTGCACTCGATTAATATATGCACCCTAAATTGAACTTTAACAACCAAGCATTATGAATGGCCTTTCTATAATGATTGATTATATTTACAGGAGTAAACATAGACCAGAATTAGTGCTTAGAAGCCTGAGTATTAAAAAAAAAAAAAAAAAACATGAACAAGGAATCTGAGCCCGCAAACCCATATAAAATACCTCATCCATACTAAGAAAGCAAAAAATTATATTAATACAGAAGTTGAAAGCTCTAGGATGGTGAGTACGAAGGCCTAAACAACATATGTCTGTCTTCATATAATTTTGTCACTGAAAGCACCAACAGAGTTTTTGACAAATTGTTTGAAAGACTTTTCAAGGGGAGGGTTATGAACACTGTTGTAAACATTCAGCCAATTTTCCAAATAAGGAATCTTTTGTGGAGGTTGCTAAGCTACACACGAATGAGGATAATCCTGTAAATCACCAATGCGTGTGTCATATCCCTGGCCGTCTCCTCCCTGTCCTTAAAAAGCCATGCCTGTTACTCATTTACCCCTCTTGTCTCGCCTCTCGTTCCTAAAACTCTGTTGGAAATGACTCCCAGCTGCCTCTCGTTAGTCCCTTGTTAGTCTTTGTACTTAAATACCCATTTGTCTCATCATTAATGTCTATCCTCCTGTTGCCGGTGCCCATCCCAGTGCGAGTCCTCCTGTTTGGACCCCTTGTGGTCCAGTTTGTCTTGTATGAATAAAACCCCTTTTAGTTCTCTCTATGCCTTCCCTCAAGTCCTTTCTTTGCATGCCCAAGACATAGCAACAGGTCTTGATACTTATTTCAGTCATTCACTCAGAATATATTGTTCATTCATTTCACATTAATTTATTCCTTCAGAGAAGTGAAGAAGCTTGCTGTTCAGTAAGTTAGTAGGAATGAAATTTTGAAAAAAAACTGCAGCCACTCAGGACTAGAGATCGACATCTGGCTGACAAGCTTGGCTCCAGCTCTCGGTAACAGGGTGGGCCAGGAAGATTTTTTTTTTCATTATTTTCGGGGGGGGGGGGGGGGGGAATTACATATAAAAAAAATACACTTCCGCCTCTTGGCTGGGTGGGCCAGCCTTGTGATTGGGTGGGCCAGGCCCACCCTGCCCCCCCGTGAAGCCGAGCCCGCTGGCTGATATTCCAAGTGATTCAGCTCCATCTTCCAGCATATCAGACATGCATCACTGCATGTGGCCAACATGCATGCAGCTCACACAAGAAGAGGAACCTACTCTCTGACAGCCTGGGGGGTTTGGGGGGAGTCATTAGGAATGTACAGCCTTTTCCCCTCTCAACGGGGTCAACATCTGGACGGAAAAGGAGTTAGTCGCATTTAAGAAAGGGCTACCATACAGTTGCTTGGCTGGTCATCACAAATCATTCATTTCCTTCTCCTGAGACACTCATTTAGGGGAACTGACCTCTAAAAGGAAATGAGTTTGTATTTATGCCATTAGAATCAGATCTGTAGATTAAATGGCACCCTTGGTAATATACCTTCACTTCATCAAGTTATTTGCCACAATAATATGTCACTGGCTGCATGTTACACACTGTGTTCAGCCGGCTGCATGTTACATACTGAAACATGCCTTGAAGACAATAGCATTGTATGTTTTTTTTATGAATTAAGATGTCTATACAGTGTTAATGAAATCGACTGAAGGCAAGAAAAATTCAGCAATTCCAGGCTGTTAAAAATGGAGAATTTCATCATTTATGTTGCATATATATTATAGCCTGGTTACAAACAAAGCATGTCAATTATTGTATTTTAAGATCCCATCTGGCTAATTCGCTATAATATCCGACCAATTATTCATTTCATAAACCCATTAATGACTAAGAACATACTATAAAGTCATGCAAATGCTTGCCTAAGAAAATGCTATGACATCCCAGTGAGGGAGGCAGCTAAGGTTAACTGAATGTCATGTTTTAGCGAAAAAAATGCAAAAGCGGCCCCCAGTGGGCAATTAAGGAATCACCGGCAGTCTAACCCAAGAAATGTTGTCACATGGGAGACACATTCTGGTTCTAAGTCAAGGTAATACAGGGTAACTACGCGATCAAGTTATTACTGCTAAAAAGGAAAACTAAGTTGTATAAGCCATCATTGAAATATCCACCAGGAAAATCAAGGTGATTTTAACCGTTAAGAATCCCAGTATAAAAGCATAATTGATTGCTGTAAGCGCTCCAACAGGCAGGAATCAGCGTGTTAAAAAACCTAACCTGTCTGAAGTGAAGCTGGTTTCATATCTATAGATCAAAATCATTGGGGTAGTTTGCAAACCCTACAAACCATTTACAAAGGTAATAAAACTGTGACGTACATGTAAAGGCAAGAGCAGACTTTTCCCGAATTGAAAATCTCACTCCAGCCAGCTGACCAAAGTTGGCAACCTGGCATTGATGATGAGCAAACATGACATCAATATGTAAATAAGACTTCCGACCACTTTTCTTGGGGACGGGGAATCTACAAGGCATTTTTTATCAAACAGGAACCCCCCCCCTTGCTGTTGCCTATTCCTACAAGCAACAGAAGACTTCTTAGTTGCCTGCATGGATAACAGACTCCCCTGACACCTGTCTTTAACGCAGCCTGATGTCAAAAAGGCGAGACAGGTAAGCATAGCTGGCATCTATACAGATGACATGTACCGCGTCAGAGCTCGGCTACATTCTCTGCCACACCAGACCCCTCTTGATTTCTCGTGAGTGTGGTTCAGCGGCCTCGCCTTTTTTTGTGTGTTTCGCGTGAAATCAGTTCCAAACCAGTAAGCTAATTTGCCGCTCTCTGCAGTGCAATTCTCATTCAAAAGTCGATGAAGATGTCAATTCCTTTTCTTGCATTATTACGCCCGAAGCATGACAATTCCAAACCCTGCGGCACCTCCATTCACATGCCAGCTGGAAATGAGGACAAAAGGCACATGGTGGTTTTTTATAAAGGGGCCTTTTGATGCATAAAATATGAAAGATTGGTACCTGTGACGAGGTGATTCTTCTGCTTTGGGACCCTGCCGGGCTCTTAGGTTTTGGCCCGGTGAGGAAGCAGGCTTCTACTATGGACTACTAGAGAGAGAATGACTTACTCGCAGCTAACAAGAGCAGCTACACAGTTGGTAGTCACGGCGCTTGCCTTATTCTTCCTATAAGGTTCTAATAAATCTTTAAAAACTACATTCCACCGAAGCTCGCATGTGATTCAGGGCCCTACTTAGGCTCGCCTTTCCAGAGATCTTGAACTCCATGAACACCTGAGTCAGTCATGACCTTTCTACACTTTATTTTTCAAAGGCCAGTTTCCTAGGATAAAAAAAATACAAAAAAAAAACACTAATACTTTACTTGAGGTGACACAAATAAATTCTTATGCTATTACTTATGTTTTAATTAACCGTTTACACAGAGATATCCGCACGGTCACAAGTCGCATCTTTGCCACACCACAGCCACAGAGATATCCGCAAGTCGCGTCTCTGCCACACCATGGCCACAGAGATATCCATAAGTTGCGTCTCTGCCACACCACGGCCACAGAGATATCCGCAAGTCGCGTCTCTGCCACACTACAGCCACAGAGATATCCGCAAGCCTGGCACTGTAACGCCGTATTTCAAGCGGAGGCAGAGATCGCAGAGCCCGTCCACCATTTCCACAGCATCGACCCTCCTCACATCAATACTCCTTCCAAATTATCCCGATCGCTGGTCCGAGGATTCACGGCGTCAAGTGGAAATTACAAATGAGTGCCCCCGGAATTGCAGAAGACGTGCCCCGGGATGACCCCGACACTCTGGGTGACTCGCCGTTCTCAGTATGCATTAAATAGCTCCTGCTATCACACTAGCCTCAACCTCCATACATCATCGTACGAATTAAACACCGGTGAGGGAGCTGTTCTCGGCACTGATAAATGAAGCATCTCCCCAGTCAGTGCCATACTTCCCCATGCTCTCTGTCTTATGGTTTATCATTATACTCAAGGAAAAACCACTCTGCTAAGGGACGGAGAGACATCCGTCTTGAATGGGAGGGTCAGCCCATCAAATTTGTTTCTCTTTATGTGTCTGGTTTTGACGGTCACAAGCTAGACCCTTATTTGTATATGATGCCCCTGCCATTCCTGCCAAAGTGAAATATGTAAATGACACTGAGGTCCACAGGAAACTCCATGTCTCCCATCACTGGCCAGGCTCTCTCACAGTGCTCAGCGTGTCTTAAGCATCTCGTTTGGGAAAGAACAGTCTCAAGCTCATTCTAATCCTGAGTAAAAACATACAAAATGTTAAAAGTATTACAGTGCCACACAGGCTTGAAAATTTGCAGATCTAGCTTTTATTATTATAATATTGTATATCGCGGCAGTACTTTCCTAAGGAATATGATAGCTTGAGCTGGGATTAAAAAGTCTGCATGCTGCTGAAAAGCCAATACCAAATCCACCCCCCCATGTATATTATAAACCCCTCTACTCTAGCTTTGATGTATGCTAATTTTAGCATTTGTAACACTTTACATTAACTGCACCTTCATTATGCATTTATAATGCATTCATAGAACACTCAGTGCACCTTCATTATGCATTCATAGAACACTCAGTGCACCTTCATAATGCATTAATAGAACATTCAGTGCACCTTCATAATGCATTCATAGAACATTCAGTGCACCTTCGTAATGCATGCATAGAACATTCAGTGCACCTTCGTAATGCATTCATAGAACACTCCATGCACCTTCGTAATGCCTTTATTATGTAGTCATAGAACATTCAGTGCACCTTGATAATGCCTTTACAATGCATTCATGGAACATTCAGCTTTAGAAACAAACCACAACATTCTTTAGGTGCCAGACAGGCATCAGCTTTATACAATAGCTTAGAAATGGACGGGCTAATATATGGCAATAGGAGAGATTAGGATAGTTACAGTTTGCCATTGACCAAAAGGCTGATTTTGTGATCCCAACACTTATGGATTATCTTTCAGGATTTTATGAATCCAACACATGCCGGTGAAACCGCTTGTAGATGGCTGCCAGCCCATTTAGATAATATGCACCTTCTGGGACAACCGGTAATACAGCGTTTAAGGCAGCCTCATAAACCAAACAGGTCCAAACCCTATGGGCACCCCTGTGGAGTTACACCTTTAAAAAAGCTCTTAACCTGGATTGCACTTCAAAAATGCTAATTTCCAAGAATGGGAAAAAGCATTAGCAAGACACATTAATATAACGGCGCTGCAGATGACAATATCGTTTGCAAATCTCCATGGAAAAATATTATGGATGGATGTGGTACCGGGGAGGCGTAAGGGTAACAGAGTTTGTGTACACGTGCACTTTGGGACAAATACATTATTCAAACCTTACAATTTGCCTGATGAGGTCTGCACCTTTGCTCCACATTCTCAGACGCGGAAATCACACTGATTCCCTTTTGTCCCTGGTACCACACACCACGCAAGGGAGCTGGAGGTAATGCATACAATGAATGGCATTATCCTGAGAAATACCAAGCCACAGAGCATGTGCAAATTTAGACCTCATTACAGTCTCTGCAGCACTGGGGTGCAGGGATTTGAAGTAGTTAAGGCTTCAGCTTTCCTCACATCTTAAAAACAACAAACATGTACTGTACAAGAGTCACAGTGCCACAAAATGTTTCAAGTACCTATTTATATGCAATACATATAAACAAACACACACACGCATATATATATAAAAATAAATCAGTTTGTGGAGAAATGCAACAGGATTTTGGTATTCAGTTTTTTTTTTACATGATAATAATACATTTAGAATATAAATGGCTCGGTTTTCCGCTTTCAAACAAGGCATGAAATGAGCACAGGGCTTCACAAAGTGCCCCTCCTCATAACGAAAGCACACTTTATGAAAGACCTGGGCGACGCAGCCAGCTTGGCGTCAGTCAGCCTGGGAAGTGGCTGAAGGAGGACCCTCAAGACGCTCTTAAGGAGGCCGTGAAGCTCCCTCTAAATCTGAGCATGCCTGCAGTCACCTGACCATCAAGCACTAATAAAACAATAATGCCTCTATTTTTATTTAAACAGCTGTGCAGTTCCCGCTTCATAAGTTCCCACAAAATATTTACTGTTATATTAAAGGAACTTTCACCCAACTGCAGCACATTTTGGCTCCACCTGTGACTGGGACGCGTCACCCGCATCTGCTGGCGATATATGGGAGTATAAATTTGCGGCTACCATGGTTACGGTCCCTCAAACAATCCTATTCTGCAGACTTGGCTCTAATTGGCTGCCTTACCAGATTTATGAATGTCCCCACCAAAGGGGATCTGGAAGAGAGGAGAGATTGGGTGGGCTACTATCTGTATCATTCAGATGAAGGATACTTTACTTAAAGCTCTCATCTATAATGTACTACAAATGCCATCATAATGCAGTACAAAGCATCCTTAATTCTTATACCGACCATTATAATGTACTATGAAGGTATCTATAGTGCACACACACACACACACACACGCACGTTTGTATTCACATCTTTCTGGAGACCGGCCATTAATTTTTATAGGAAAAACCCTAATCCCAACAATGACAACCTTAACCCCTACCCAGCCATAACCTTAACCATAAGTAACCAAACAAAATACAAGACTTTTGGCATTTTTAGTTTTTTGATTGCAGTTGCAGATTATTATAAAACAGTTTCCCCTTGTGGGGACCGAATAGGTGGTCTCCAAAGTGTCAAAAGAGGTTTTTATTACATTGCGGGGACATTTGATATAATATATACATAACCACCACACAACTCAAGAAGTCACTACTGCTATTATAACCACTGCTGTTCTTCTTGCGATCATTAACATTATGTTTATTATTGTTTACCATGTCAATCAGCAGTATGTATGAGTATAAGGCAAATCTCACCTGTTGTTTTATTGGTGCACCAGATATAATTAACATTTCTACAACTATGTGTCATCAATATTGTGGAATTCCCCACAAAGGGGCAAAACACCAGGAGCTATCCATTATTCTGGTGCTGTACAGGTGAGAAGTCTTTGCAGGATTTGGGGCTAATATGCCCAACCCTGTGAATTACACTTCTCATAAATCAGTCCTAGAACCAGCAGTTCCCAATCCAGTCCACAGTACTTTAATTCTGTTCCATCCGGCAACATGCCTGATTTTACATAATCGCTCGCAGCAGTGCCAGGATCCAGATTAAGCAAGCAAGCGGTACATGGCACTCCCAAATTGTTGGCATGACAACAGCAAGAAGGAAAGGATAGTGGAGGAGAGATGCATAGGTCTGTGTTGGTGTTGCCATGCCTAGCAGTGAGAATGTAGTTAAGCTGCCTGTACCGTTTCAAGATCCTCACAGATGCCCCAGGGGTCTTTGCTGTTTGCGTACGTAGAGACTTCCAGAGCAGCTCAGTGTCTCGGTGAGAGCATGAAGGTCACTGGAACATGAGCGGGCCAGAACAAACAATCTGTCTGGTTTAATGTCGGTCACTTAAATAACCCAGCTGTCTAGGAAAATGGCCATTATTCACCATAACGGGATGACACTTCAAAGCCCTCAAAAAGGCATATTCAATGATAAAGTTTTCAGTGATCATGGATGCTTCTAAACTTCAGGTACCACTTAATCATTTAGCTGCCGAATGACACAGCTGGGCCCTTTATTTATAATGCAATAATGTGTAAATTTACAATGTACAGCTAGACAGGAATTCTTTAGGTTTTCACTTATCCCATCTTGAGATGGACATGTATCCAGGTAAGAGTGAAGCTTGAGGTCAGAATGAAGGGTCAAGCTATTTATCCGGCACCCTGGAGCATTTTTTGGGGTTAAGGGGCCAAGGGCTGTGCGACTATTCTGCCAACCACTGGATTTGACGGGCGACCTTCCAATCACCGACACAGAGGCCAGACCAGACCCCACCCTAGCTGATTAAAGGACAGTCTAAATCACAAACTCAAGCATGGCAACCAAGTCCTAGTGCTTGGCAACGTGACCAAAAATTCATACCACTGTCTACCACCATATTTTTTTTCCAGCCTTGAGGCAATAACAAGTGCTTGCATCAATAAAATGTTTACAAATGTTTTTTAAAATGTGTTTTTAATAATTAGGCTATTATAAAAAAAAATAGGTTTAGCTTGATAGTATAACCAACATTTTATCGGGTTATTAATGTATATTCACATTTAATGATAACTTCCTACTAAGCTTGATAAGAATTGTTTCACTGACAAGATTTTTTACATTAATAATATATATTTAGCTAAATAGCGACAAGCTTTATTGATTTTAACTGCATATTTCGCTCCAGGCAGACAAGTTTTATTGATTATTGCCAGATATTTAGCTCGGTGCGAGTTCACGGAACAAATGATATTACATGTAATCCAGATTTTTACACTGTTTCACTGTACAATTTAATACGCAGCCACATCTTTTACTCATTCAGCTCAGCACGTATATTAAGGGCTCAGCACGCATACTAAGTATTGGGAATCAGGGACAGGTACATACAGTTGATTTAGTGCCAGAGGAAATGCAGTTCCAGAAAGCCACAAAAACTTCACTTGACCCAGAACCACTGAGATTCCAGTTACTTAGAGGGACACTAGGACCTGCTATGGCAGGCTAGCAGGCTCCAGGCCTATTTACATCAGGTTTCCTTTCCCTGAAGGCAAAATTTCATCAGCAACACAAAGCCACGGTCCATTGCGTCAGGAAAAAAAAAATGTTGTGGTTTGGATTTCCCAGACAATAAAAATGTACTGATATTGGAGCGAGATAATTGGCTGGTGCAGATTCAATTGTGTTTTGGTTCCGAGTTTGCCAGCTGGTGACCACTGGTACAATATATACTCTTCACGCTTGATTCTGTTTATAGAGTGAATGACCTTTTTTTTAAACCCTCCTACTATCTCCGGTCTCTCTGAAATACAGATACTGCCACTAATGCAAATATGGCCGCTATTTTACTTTACATTTTTTTGCCAAGTGGAAGACTTGAAATATAACTTTTTTAAACGACGACTGACAGCACAAATTTTTAACAAGCATTCCTGTATTTGCGTGGGAGGTGGCACGCACACACCTTTTTTGTAAAAGAAAGAATATGTTGTAAATAAACAGTAAAGAAAATTACTTTTAAGTTATTGAAGATGCTTACAAAATAGCTAACAGCTGTCAGGGGCAAGTACTTAGTTTAGAACAGTAGCAACAGCAAACGTCTCTAGATTATACTGTATTGTCGGCTCCGTCAATGAGTGGTGAAGTTCTGTCCATCGCTGAAGAGTGTCTTAGGTTCCCCTGTGACGCGTGTTTGGTTTAGTTTATCATTTGGCTTTGTTGTCTGAGTTTATAGTGTTGTATCGGCGACCCATAGAGGATTTATTCAGGTTTATATATTACCCAGCTGTCTTCCTCCATAATAAAATCGAGAACGTGTCAACAATTTGCTATCTAGTACTCACAGCTGCTCAAAGTAGAACCTCGCTATCAAACTTGTCAGTATTAACAAAAGCCCATGCATAATTCTCCCTTGGTAAACTATGTTGACTAGGAAATAATCTCTTTTGTAAAATTCATCTTCCAGGGTCCCTCATATTAAACCTCCATTGTTTAGTTGCATGCATAGCACAGTAATTCAAATTAGTGTAATTCAAATTCGCATTCAAAACTGAGAGAATTATGTGATACTGCTAAGGCTAAAAGCACAAACGTGTTTAAAAAAAAGAAAAAGCATTTATAAGCATTTATAGTAGCATTTGGTTTCACCAGGTAGCCTATCCATGGTTCAACTTCCCATTCATTTACACTGAGTGGTTCACATGAGCAACACACTGAGAGTTCCAAGTCTGTAATTAAGAATATTTATCTATTGTATATAATACGTCGACTTGACAGTCTTCAATTTCCCCAGAGTTATTCTGTAGATAAGACCAGCCACGGTAAATGCCTGTCCTGTCACTTTGGACATGGTGATTTTAAATTGCCATCCTTGTTGATCTGTTCTGATCTTCCTTTCTATGGTCATTCCTTTTCCTCATTTGCTTTTATTATATCCAATACATCATGCATTTTGACACATCTAGCACTAGCATATTCTCAGGGGAATCTGCGAGCGCCTCTACCCGAGCATACAGCCCTACACCTTCCCTTAACGGGCTATACATGGCCTAGTAATGCTTGTACAAGGTCAGGGTGGCGCGTGGAGAACAACGAGCCGAGCGGCAAAAGAGCAAGGTCTCAGGGGGAAGCCAGGGCCGGGTCTCAGGGGGAAGCCAGGGCCGGGTCTCACGGGGAAGCCAGGGCCGGGTCTCACGGGGAAGCCAGGGCCGGGTCTCACGGTGAACACTTGAGAGCCAAAAAACAAAATTTACGGCTCCCTCTGCAGCAGCATCCATTATTGATAGTGTCAATCAGAATGACATTGTAGGAGTTCATGTCCAATGTTCACGTCCAATAACAGTTCAAGGTATCTGGGAAAGTTGGGGCTGTGATTGATAATTGGGGTGCAGATCTGGCCATCATCCAGGTCCAGTGAATCAATCAAGGCAAGATAGGGCTTCAAAAAGACAGCAGACCATGACAAGACTATTAGTGCATGCCTGTCCCTCTGAGAGGGCAAAACCTAGGAACAGAAAATCTATTAGCCATTTCCTAGAATTGGAACTCGTATGCGGGTGCTTGCAAACTGGGCAGTCCACGCCGCAAAAGGAGGGGTGCAGCTTTGAGTTTGTGTCTGCTTGTGCCTCAGAGACGCACCCCAGGGACCATGCATGAGTTATTTAATGGAGACTGTCTTTGAGCTCCGAAGTGCATTGCACTCAGTCAGAGAAGCTGCTTGCTATGGGTAAAATATCAGGTTGGCAATTAGACACTGCTTTTTCTCAACACAGGCACAGCAACCAACACTGACTGATGATGGGCACACGCACGGATCCTATTGACGGTGCAGAGAAAATAGTAACAAAAGCATGAGGCCCCAGATGTGAGTGCTGGATTGATCGTCAGGAGAAGGGAGAATTAAGTCAGCCTGATGTAGCCGCCCCTCAGGAGCTAAGGTAGATAAATGTGCTATTTAAGTCATTCTAAACCTAAACGCTCAGTCTAGATTGCAAAAGTTATGTAGCACATACTGTGTTTGTATTCAGCATGGTGTTGCTGAATGTCGTTTTTAAGTATTCTTATAGGATATGCCATATCAAATGTCATCCATCGGAGGTAGCTGTGTACTGTAATTCATCAATAACTTACTAATTGTATGCAATTGCTGAATGTGTATTAAAGCACTTATGTAAGAAATATTTTGACTCAGACAAACCTACACCATTTTTTGGAAAAACCCAGCTGCATTAAATTCACAAAGGAATAAATTACACAGACCAGGAAGATTTGATGCAGCAAACTAAACAGTTTTATGCTATAAATTACTGATGAATTGATTATGCCAAGCAAGAACTCAATTTTATTTGAGAATCACCACCAGCATAATAGATACCTCTACATTCTGGGCCAATAATAGAAGTATATGGTTCATTAAAAGCTTTGCCTAAGAAACTGATTCCAAGGTTGGGCTGGTGAGACCTACAGAACCATAGTGAGTGACCACATCTCTGCTCATTAAAGCATAGGAAACAAAGGCTTGGATGTAAAGTATGCCAAAGGACTAATAGACATAGTGGAATGGCAATAAAACTCATATTAAAAAAACATAAAAATAATAAGGGCAGATGGTAACCATATAACAGGACATTGAGAAGTATGAGAATGTAATTTACAGAACCTGTGTATCATTCTTTATTAAACGCTATTCATTCGTGAAGTTCAAAGCACTTTTTTCTCCATGATAAAAACTCAAGGTTTCTCTGAGGATCCGGCCGATAAGGGGGACCTGGACTCTCTGGAGAATCTCGACTATCTCGAGCTTGCTCGTCTTACGGGACACGGCTCGCAATCCAAGGCAAACCTTATTAAAATTTTTGCTCGTCTCGCGAAAAATTCGTAAACCAAGCTACTCGTAAACTGAGGTTCTACTGTATCTCATTTAGCTGGCTGGGCCATAGGGTGCAACGTAGATAACAGGGGTTAAAGAGGACAATAGCTACTTCAGCAACATCAATGATACTTAGAAACCGGCAATAATAGAATTCACAAATAATTGCATCTTTTTCGACTTGCATGTTAGAGGTGGATCGATTTATAGTAAAATTACCATAACAGCTGCCGTGTTCCTCATTTTTAGTTGTGTGATTGGCCTGATCATAAAGCTTATTGTATGCATATATTTATACACATACATACATACATACATACACACAGACACACACACAATAAATAATAAAAAATACATAAAAAATATATAGCCAAGTAGAATGGCTCTAAATGCTGGTGATAGTTAACACAAATAAGCTATCACAGTGTAATCTGTGCTGGGTCACAGTTAAGACGTATGACGGAAACAATTACTGCGAAATAAAACCGGGGAAAGTGCCTTGCTTGCTCGTCCATTAAAGCGGCCTGATTGCTGGAGTCCCCTGCCTTTGGTATTGTGATGACGGATGGTATTATGGGGGGGGGCACTGGGCCTGTCAACACCATGCCCTTCAGGATATGATGGGTCATGACCCAGCCGAGCAGAGCGCCAGAGCCACACGCAGGGCCCATAAAAGCCATAGTACATCCAAGGGCTATATTTAGCATAGCAGCTAAAGCTAAGCCAGGCGTGAGAATATGTGCTTGCAGGTCACACCATTTCTGCAAGGTCGGCTCGGTCCGCAGCCGGACCATCCCTCCTCGTTCTCCGCTGTAGTTTCATGCCCACAACAACTGATGAATATTTAAAAACTGTCCAGTGCTCGCCCAAATGGAGAAATAAAAAAAAAAAAAAACAGTATTAGATCAGGTCCACTGTATTTTCCATAGCTTTATGGGGCACAGAAGCTGAATACTGATAAATGTTTGATGTTACGGTTTTCAAAAGCCACAGTTCTTGTTAGTAGAGATTTCCATTAAAAAAGGAGTAGCCACAGAAATAAACGATGAAACAAATGTTCCATCTCGGTTAGGAACGAAACATCTAAAAACTATTAATTATTAGCCGATTGATCAGATGATGTACGAAGTCAAAAAAATAAGGGACTGGTTTAGGTTTACCTTGATTAATTACTAAATTAATAGCAAATGATTTTATTTAATGGATACATTAATTAGTGTTACACATACAGAATATGAAATTAGCTAAATACTATAAGCACAGAAGTTGAGTGCAGGTGAACGCAGTCAAGCTCAGAACTTTCCAACTTAAATGAATTCAGTTTAAATCTTACAGCCTGCTTTAAAGTTCCTGTATCAAGGGGATGGAAAGTGTGACGCACTGTAGCAAACCTCCAAAGGGTTTTGCTCAGCAATGAATCACTTGAGGGATCAGGATTTTCAATCCTGTTATCAGAGTGTAGGGCCGCAGTCTTTGTCAGTGTCCTCTTGAAATGTAATGCAGCTGTTACAAGGCAAAGATATCAATCCAGATTACAAAAGTTTGTTTACGCTGGCATCTAAGTCAGGTTGTACCCAATACCTCACCATCCCCCACCGCTCCCTGCCCTGATCAGAATAAGCAGACTAGTGGTAGGTAGTTCAGATCCAGAGTGTAAAGGTCCTGACCGGGATTTTGTTTCAACCAACCGGTTGAGTACTCTCTATAATGTGGGGTATGCAATATGGAATATGTGAAAAGAAGCACGCCAAGGTACATGTACAGCAAAAGGGTGGTGAGAGGCTCAGTGGGCTGAGGTTCTGTGCCTGTGATGGGAAGATCGCCAGTTCAGGTCTCAGCAAAACACTCACATGTCCTTGGGCCCTGGAGCAAGGCCCTTAACCCCAAGCTGTAGGAGTGCCCAACGTTGGCTGTCCCTATGCTGTGACCCCCAAGCTATGGAGACCAAGAAGGGGCAGGTAAAGGGAAGAACTCCTAGGAACTTGTGCAAATGACAAGTAAAGGTTCGTTTTATTACTTGTACAAATGCCAAAATATTTAATTTTATTCACATCCCTACTGGCTTCCTTTAATTATCAGTATAAGGAGCCTTCCCACCTGCTAGAGGGCAGCATCTCTAACTTCTCAGACCCTCTGGAGTAGTAGTTGGACCCTATTAAAGATGCCAAGAGGGCACAGAAGTATACTAGTCTTAAAAGCTTCATCCTGAAGTCTGCATTTTCTGTAGGTCTGCAAATCCCTCCAAATCTCGTCTTTCCATCTGAAACGCTCTAGCAGACCGAGTGCTCTCCTGGTCTTCCACCTGCAGTTTTTTGGCTCTCCATTCCACAGAAATTTCCGTTTTGCTCCTCGCTTATCTGCTTTTAGTGAATCACTCCATAGTCATTTGCATCTATAGCCCTGGAGGTAACAGAATACGCAAGGCACAGTAGAGTGCATCTACCTACCATTACAGTACAGGAGCACTGGAAAGTCCTCAATGGTGGGACATTTCTAAGAATCGTGCACTTCGCTGACAGTTCCCAGCATGGCTGATAACTAAAATTATCAGGACTAGCATATATTTTTGCAGCTTGACTGTGCAACATTGAATTCCCGCAGGAAATGGCATTTAGCCGACCATGACCACGGAATATCTGACCACAGAGAAATCACAATTATCTCTGTATCTGGCTGGGAGAGTAGCTTAATTTCCACACAATCTGAAAAGTAGAAGCAGACAGCTATATCATTTTTGTTTGCCGTTAGATTGCCAATTAGATAATTAGACAGAGTCATTTTATATAATGATTACAGCACGTCTCTTGGCTCAAAGGCCTTTCAGTGGCTTAACAATCTTCTCTGGATGGCCAAATGTGATCTTGTCCAAATGGCCAGATGCTATCAGAGGACTGCAGCTGTTGCTGTGAGCCATCGGAATTCGGAAGATGGAACTGGAACGCCCCCTCGAAATCAGAATTCTGATTCAAAAGGTCGGAGGAACCTTTGCACCCATACCTCAGAATTCAAGATAGTTGGGCCTTCAGCAACAGAAGTGAAAACTGTAGTTATATACTACTTACTAGCCCTTATGTCTTATGTGTTCCATAAAATCGGTCATACATAAAATACTGTCCAACCGCTACAGCTCTGTTATCGACTGATATTGCTAAAATTGGCTAACAATTAACCGGACTAGAACTGGGGTGAAAGCAGGGATTCTTGCCAAGCCGGATAACTTGTCAGATTTAAGGTGGTCTGGGCTAAATGTAAGTGAACGAAGATAAAGCCCATTTAAATTGTGGTACCTTAAATACAGGAAATTATCCAGCTAAGTGAGAAATCCTGCTTTATGAAGCAGGTCCCAGGTACTGCTAAATTGCTTTCTGACTTGATGTACTGAAACGCAGTTAACTCGCGCGGGACAGCATTCCCAGCTCTGGCTTCCGACCTCCGAGGAACTCAGCATATATGATTATGTGTTTGCTACTGAATTGAAGTTGTGTGTCATTGTAAACCTCCAATGATCAAATCTCCACATTTCCCACTACAGGTGCCTTAGAATGGTTCCTCAAAATGACAAACTAGCATTTATTACATCCCCTTTAAGTTGATGTGGACAAAATCTAAATTCCATCTTACATGTGGCTCAACTTGCCCAGATTCCAGCACTCACAGCAGAGGAGAATACAAATACTATACTAATAAACTAATTAAATACTAATAAAAATAATTCTTGGTTTTTGTATTTCTTGGTGTCGTTTCTCAGTAGTCATGTAAATCACGACACTTTTTAAGCAGCGAAAACACAAATAAAACAAATACAACTAGTATAGCACCAAACAGGGAATTTCAAGGTCATTAAAATTCTGCATGTGGTTTGTTTCTTTAGTTTGAATGAGAATGTACTCTATTTAAAGCATAAATACCTCTATTTCTATTAATGGCACTCACTGGTGATAATCTAGGTGTCTAAAAAGTCAATTTGACCCTAATAATTAAATTTGAATCATTCTTTTAATTTGGTAGAATTGCATTACACATTTTCATTCCGTGCTGAAATACGATGAGGGACGGCATGCAAATCCATTTGCAAGGCAATCCATGTCCTATTAAAGTTTTTTATTAAGCCAATTCCTCTATGTGTTGCTACTCATACGCCTTCATGTAATAAACTTATTACTTGTTAATTACTTATTTTTATATTCAAACTATCAAGGTACGTGTATAAGAAATGTGGGAAAAATGGAAACATCAAGGATTAGTCACAAATTGGATGTAGAAATCATCTGCGTGAAATTATTCACAACTGTTGGTGCGGCATGTGGATCAGTGAGTTAAGCTCTTGCGTTACACTCCGCCATGTGCCTCAAAGGCCTAGCGACATGAGATTCATGCAAACAGCATTCCAATGTCCTCACGCGAATAGGGGGCCATTTCAATACTCAGTGTTACTGACTTCATATTTGCCAGGTATGAATTCAATGTTACAAGCAGTAGGGAATCCAAACAAACATCTACGAAATCAAGCTAACATTTACCATATTGACAAATCCAAATGATCCGCTTGTTGTTCAGAATGCTTGTTTAGAAGAAATATATCTGCAACATAAAGCTTGCTAGTCATGCAACACAAGCATATGGAAATAATGTTCTGAGACCCCAGATAAATTCATTTCAATAAATGCACAGGGGTATCTGGCCTTTGACAGCTCTCTGTCATATTAATGTTCTGGTATGTATTTAGCGACTATCCATAATGAGAAATATTTTGATTATACATTTAATTAAATCCGTTCATCTTTTTATCCAGTTCAGGATCGCCTAGTGATGTCGCAACATCATAATGCAACGTATTACTCACATGTTTGTGATGATTAAACAAACATACTGAGCTGCCCTGTAACTATTTTGTACTGTAGAAAGTACTCTACTATATAATACTGTGTTAGTGTGTATCCATACGGTATGAAGTCC
>JAODKL010000049.1:4441515-4456489 GCA_026780765.1 Petrocephalus schoutedeni
TATTTACAAAAATGTGAGGGGTGTACTCACTTTTGTGAGATACTGTATATATATATATATATATATATATATATATATATATACACACATACACACACATATACACACACAAACACACACACTTATATACATACAGTATATGTATATTTATATATATTACACACACATATAACACACAGTTGTTCACAGAATCAGCCATTTATCACGCGCCCCTGGGACCAACTGACATGTACCTATTCTGGCGAGGATGGGATTCGAACCTTCCAAATCACAGGTTTAACCCGACAAGCCACACACCGCCCGGAAAGTGTAGCGCAAACCCTATGTTCTATCATTAATAATCAGTAAGTGATTGCAGGTGAGTGCCAGGCCTTGTCCCTTAACCCCACCCCTCCCCCAGTAGCGCCCGTGTCCTAATTTATCTGAAACTTTTAACACAATCATCTGTAGCACATGATGGAAAGTCACCTATACCACCAGGGTGGCCCAATCCATCACACCACTATTGTGCTTGAAAGCTGGGAACTTGGTGCCAGGCATGTATCCAGACCAAAAAAATGGCTTCTTTCAGTGGTCTTTGTTTGGGGGGAAAGGCAGTCAGGTCTCCACTGAATGCTACCTCAGAAAAGCCAAGCGCATAATCAAAGGCCCAAGCCAGCTATCACACTTAGTTTCTCCCTCCTCCCCTCCATCAGGACTTGGACTTCGAGACACAGGAACAGCTTCTTCACAACAGTAATAAGAATGCTAAATAAGCACTGCTAACTTAGAGTGTAATCCCTATCACTGGTATCATTAATTGAGCACCGTCACTTTAAACCTTGCTACCCTATTGTCCTACTTGTATGTCAGTGTGTTATTGTATATTTCTTGTATATAGTATACATTATATGTTATTGTTAACCATTATGTTATTTGATTTGTATTGTTCTTGACCATTATGTGTTGTTTAAGCCTGCAGGAAGGTACACAAGCAAGTGTTTCATTGTACTTGTACCTTTACAAATAAAGCTTTTGAATCCTTTGCATTGTCTGTGCGTAAGTAATCCGTTCCACGAAAAAAAAAAAAAACGTACGCAAGTCAAATGTTGCGCAGGTCAGATTTCCCTTCCCGTACGATTCAAGGCACCTTATAAAAACACAGAAGCCAGAATATAGGGAAAACGCTGTGGAAAATGTAAAAATCAATCGGTACAAATTAGGAATCAATTTTATGAATTTGTACCAATATTACTAAATTCTACACCCTTGGTCATGCAAATAAACAGAATATTTTAGCAAACAGTTTCCATTATGTGTGTGCATTAACCAGACTGTGGGAACCAACCTAGCTGCCTGTAATGCGAGATCATTTTGTGAACAAAAGAAGTTTTTTTTTTTTAAATAAATAATGTGAGAAAGATGTGACTTGGCCAAGGGCACGAAGCCCCCACGAAGCCCTAGCAACGCCTAGCAACGGGTCACGTCCCAGACTGATAGAGGCCGTCTGGTAGGATGCACGGGGGGGCGGTTGGGACCCCCCCGGCCATTTCCCTCGGAAGCTAAATAATCTCAGATCAGTTACAAAGTAAGGGGGAATCTCACCTTGAGCCGCTTACTGGAAAAGTGGAGCATAAAAGCAGCTTGGGAAAGACTGAAACGGAAGGCTCCCTTTAATTGGCACGAAATATTAAACAGGTGCGCACATATGACAAGAAATGACCGTGCATTTAAACCTTTATACAGCTATTTCGCACTTGCGGTATGAAGGTTAACAGAAACTGCTGCACGTATCTCTATATGACAAATACATAGTTAAGCACTAATATGCATCCCTGTATACTGAAAATCTTTTTCTGCCTCCATGTTACAAATACTTCTAAAGAACACGTTAAATGAATGAAAATTTTACTCACAGGTATACGTTATCGCTTGAGCAAATTCTATGCATCTTTTGGATTTTTTTTGCGTAAATACGGGTATACGCAAGTCGGCTTTACGCAAGTGGAGAGCTGCTTATATATAGATAAGGTACAAACATAGCTGCAGACATACAGGCCCACATCTGCGTCGATCCACCCTGCTGTTCATATGCACTTTTTTTCTAGCTCTAATTACATTCTAATTTAATTCTAATTACACCTCGTTCTCTAAAGTCTGTTTTAGACAATGTGTGACAATATTCATAACTGCATTCCCACAGTGAAAACACTGCGGTAATAATTTCACTGAAAATCACACAACCTAGAATAAATGTAGTTTATTACTCATCTGAATAATATAAGTTTGATTAAACTCATTATCTGATTGTATTATAGATGCATTGTTCTGTACCCTTATAGTTATATTATACTGATCACAAAGTAACTGTCATGCAAGTTCTGGCCAAAATTAAGTGTCTTTAGTTTAGACACCATTCCAGAGAAGCCCGAAGTCTCCAGCACATGCAGATGACATGGCACCTAGGGAGACCAGAAGTGACGCACGCTGCTACCCTTTGAGACACAGGTGTCATCCCAATTATATAAATGACCCCACACAGGACACCAGAACGAGGTCAGAGGCTTATGCAGCCTTATGTGAACTTAATAGACTGCAATGCCTAAGGTTCTGCATTCCACGTCTTTTAGTTTGCAGCTTTTTTAATTTTAAATCCGACTCGGGTTGCAGAGGCAGCGGCTAGGCTCCGGTATCGCACGCGCCATTTCCCACAATGCACCACGCCAAACAACAAGCCCCGTGCTCCTGGGGAGCATCCGCCGCCTGCCACGGAGCCCAACTGCTGGGCATCTCAGCCACTTTCTCTTCCTAATGATGGGCTGGGGGGCGGGGGGGAGCAGTGGGAGCCCTGGGATCCCAGCCTTGTGGCCATTAATTACTCTCATGGCTGTACGTCATTGCATGGGGCTTGGGGAGGGGGGCGGGGTCAAAGCAGGTTAAAGGAGAGAATTTCACGGCCCTGCAGCCGCGATACCGCCAGCTCGTGCAGGAGCACGCACGCGCACCGCGGCTCATTTTCTCCCATGCCTGCTTTGCATGACCCCGGGCTGAAATATAGATGCGCTTAATTACATCCGCAACATTCAGATTTGCGGGTGTTAATTGTGGCTTCGCTTCTCGATTGGCTGATTGTTTCCGTTTACTGTGGCTCTGGGACTACGTCATGGTAATACGTTGCTCCGCCACTGATACAGAGAATTAACAAGCAGGCAAAGCCTCTTCCTCTGATTATACCGTTATATTTTAAATGTAAATATCACTGACTCTGGGCATTTTTCCCCACTTATAAAATGCAAATTTTTACATGACTTATATGCAGTTTGCTGCAGAGTAATAGCATTATTCATCTCATTGCGTTTACCACTCACAAGGTTGACCCAAAAACCTCCTATACATGAAGCTCGTAGGGCAGAGTAGGACCTCCTGTGGTGATGCATTTTTTATAGCTGTCTGTCATATAGTGCTCCCAGCTTGTGGTAAAAATTGTTGGGGGAAGAGGGTTCAAGTTCCCCTCTGAAGATGCCGCCCTGGATGATCGCTCATATCACGCTTGCCAGGATCCGCCGCGGCCCAAATCTGCGACTACAGCTCCTAATGGAGTAACGCTGAACTTTTCCCGGTGACCTGCAGGTGTCCAAGCCTGGAAGTGGCCCCAGATTTCAAAGAATGCCTCCACTGGCCATGCCATGCTTCACTTTTGATCACCATTTCAGGGAGAGCTTCACTACTTCCAGACACAACGTGAGACTGGCTACAGAGGAGAAAGGATATTACCATGCATATTAGTTCCGTTCATTTGATAAGTTTTTTTTTTTGGTAATTAGCCTGACCTAATTCCACCCCCCCCCCCCGTCATTGTGACTTTGGCAGACTTGTCACTGACACCTTGGAAACAAAGGTTTCATCATATTAATTTTAGGATCGGTTTTATCTCATCACCAGGAAAATTGAAGCACTCTATTAAAGCTGATATGTTAATTTAATGAAACGCGGAGGGGAGAAACCCAATCGGCTGATGCAAAAATCATCTCTGCTGTTCTGCGCACACTCTTAGGTCCTATGACAGAGAAATCATTAAGTCCCTTTGAAGGTGATAAATGGAAAAAAAAAAAGAAATGAATTACCTTCACTTCTCATGCACCACACTCCTTTTTCTGTCTCGCCGAATGCAATCTCAAATACAATTTGCAGCGTACTGTGTGCTCAATTAACACCACACTGCATGCGTGTAAAGCACAGCATAGAGTTCCCCTCTTCTCCTCTTGAAAAAAGTTCAATTGTACCCAGGTCGCCTAAACGGGAAACATCTTCATTGCTTCTCTAAATGGCCAAGCAATAAATTTTTTTTAAAAAAGCTTTTCCATTCAACAAATAAAAGGAAGGAATATAAACTTAAAAATGTAAGCTCTATCCATGCCTAAATGGAATTTATAAAGAATCTTCTGGTAAGAAGAAGTATATTGGTGGCTTTGTGGTGATCTGATACCGACAAAATACTTGATCGTTTAACACTACAAATGAGTCTGTTGATCTTGTCAAAGGGACACACACAATGCCCCGAGTTATTGCCAAGAAAGGTGAGGCGACATGAATGAAAAAAATTAAGCCAGCAAAAAGGCTTGTCGTGTCATCTTGAACTTCCTTTTCTGCCCTCTTTGACTTCTCTAGCGGTTCTCTCGTTATTACTGGCAAATGAAACAGGCTGCTGCCAGCTCGACCTGAAAACACAAGGCTATGTCATGAAGCCATCGCCACGGCGACCAGCGATGACCTCATACTGCCGCTCGTCGCCCGCCTTCCATACAGAAGAAATCGAAGACTAGGAAGAGAATGTAACTTGGAACTGCAACTAACAAGCTATCCAGCTCAAGTTATTTGTGATGCTTTGCAATGCCCTATGACATCTCCACTGGGAAAAAATACACCAACTTGCAAGCCAAGTGTTTTCACAACAGATGACATGCATCTGAATATGTAACCTATGGCATTTAAATTATAACTTGAAATGCACATTAAGTGCTAATTACAGGGCAATTTTCCCAGACAAGCACTTCCCCCTGTGTGTGAAATCGACAGGTTCTCAAAGAGTCTAGGGGTACGTGTCAAATTCAATTCAATACCCAAAATGACATATTTACTGACACCATGCATTCAACTGTGTGTACAATGATTATGTGGTTTCCATTTGTTTTTTTGGATGACATGCTGACTTCTTACATCAGTCAGCGTTGGACAGAACGTTTTATGCATCCATGGAATGAACATACGAGGCTATGCAGAGCAGTGGGGACAAACTAGATGGCACATAAGTTTACAGCAAATTATATACCAAAGGAAAGATTATACTTCTTCAAAGTCCGCAAAATAAAAATCACCTGAAATTACACAGAGAGTCTGTCACCACATAGAGCTTAAAAAACTGCAGTATGTCTGCAAATGGCATGCCTAGGATTGGCTTAGCTTTTCTATTAATTATTTCACAGTTATTAATTCGTCCCAATCACATTGTTAGGCTTCTCAGACAGAAGGCATTATAGAAATCCTGCAATACCGTCAGCCTACTCAAATTGCACGTTTCTTGAATGACACCATTCCCAATCATTCCTGTTCTCTCACATGTGCGTTTTATTTTATATATATGTGTGTGTGTGTGTGTGTGTGTGTGTGTGGTCAGACAGACATTTATACAAATATAGTTTGTAATATGATGGCAAAAAACTGAGCACTACTGATTGTGAAAGATTACTCAGGGGAAGAGCATTAAAATTGTGGTGATTAACTTTACATGTCATTGGTGCAAAACGTAAAGGCACATATTTAAATCAGAATCAGAATTCACTTGATTGGCCAAGTACATCTGCATGTGCTAGGAATTTGTCTTGGTAATATTTGTGGCTATATCCACAAACACCACAGAACATAAATTTAATTTAAAAAATAGAAATAAAATCAGATTTGAAACAGATTTAAGTATGAGCAATAGTGAATGTGTATAGATTACAGTCAGTGAATCTGTATTTACGAAATGTGAACAAGTACAACTAGGTGTGCGAGTCTATTACTAAATAAACGCCAGAGGTCTTGCATACTTCATACCTTAAGTCTTTCTGACACGCCATCGTTGAAGCTTATGGTGAGTTCCTCCACCTTTGGGAGCTTCAGCTTGCCCTTAATCTTCTGGTCAGTCTGATACTCGGTTCTGGTTTTTACCACAACCTAGAGGGGAGATGCAGACAATGTCACACCAAGAGCCTGTTTTGGGTTTGGGATGGTTTTCAAAGTCGACCGTGTTCCTAGACCGATGACGAGGTGACAAATAAGCCTTTATATATAGATGAATTTCTGCTCTGGCTGTAATGAATTATTGTGCAACCTGTTTCCTGTCAGGAAATGTATAAAATGGTTCTATAGAGAGATCAAATTGTTCTTCTTTTCAAGTAAGGTGGACTGGATGTCACCTAATTTTAGGAAACCCTTTAGGAAAAACCATCACTGGATGTTTTTGCTTTTCGTGCTAAAAACAAATGCATAAATCCTCACCGGGCCCTGCGATTAACAATAAAATGAAAAGTTTCACATTGGTATTTATATAACAACTAATTGCAGTTTTATTTACTGTGGCACAGAACTTGCTCAGGAGTGAAATTAGGAAAAAATACATTGTACACCTTAGAAAACATAACACCCTGTTTTTTTTTTTACAAATGTGGCTATCCGTACATTTCCTACGCATTTCTGTTGAGTACTGCAATCAAACAAGTATCCAGTTAACAAAACTACTACTTTGAGACAGCTAGAAACATTCTTAACCATTTAACGTATCACTGGTCAAATTCATGTGTCTGTCCTTTCCCAGTGTCTTCATGATTACAGTTAAAACACGGTGCATAGTGATGGATAATTGTTCTCTTCTCTAACTTGGACTTGGCTATCATCACATTTTGGCTATATATTGTAAATCCTTTCACCAGTGAATTACCATTCAAAAGTCTGCTTATTTGGCTGAATACAGCTCATTGCAGCTTGCAAATGCAAACCAACGCTTGTTATATCTCTATAACCATTTCTTGTGCAATGTGAACAATATGCACTTGTGGGGAAACCATACCGATTTTCTGTATTATAGACCACTCAGATACTCATACTGCTTTGGATATACATCGCTTATTTAGCATATGCAATTATCTTGAGTGAGGTACACATGAGAGAGTAGGGTCAGCCAGTCCCTGAAGCAAATGGAGGTTTAGGGCCTTGCTCGGGGACCCAACCATGAAATCTACCAATCCTGGGATTGAAGCAACACCCCTCTGATGGTAGTCATGGTGTCCTAACCCAGCGACGCACACACCATCCTCCGGTTACACTTTGGGACACGCCATGCATCCATTCAGCTTAATGGGAGTTGAGGTCTTATCACCAAGTATAATCTTTTTCAGTAAATAACCAAATAAATCAAAAACTAATTATGCAAATCACCATGCAAATGCAATATGCGAGGAAAATAACGCATGGCTGACCTGAAACTGTAAACTCCACTGAATTAAACAAATTATGACTTGGGAACTACCCACCTTGGCCTACTTTCTACCCTAAATGCTGCCATGGTTACCCATTGATAAACACACCCGCCTGTGCAAAGATTTACTATGGAATCTGGCGGATTCACTCATATATCCTGTAGTTTTCAGTTAGACCCACAAAATGGGATTAATAATCTTTTTTTTCCCCCTCTTTCCAATGGATTTCCCTGTGGAAGTCGGTCTAATATTACATTATTAGGGAGTACTGGCCAAAAAGCCCGAAAATGCAAAGCCAACCTCAATAATCTGCAATTGCATCATTTTTTAGAACACTTTTAACGCTAGGCTTCGTCCTAGAGGCTGCCTTGATGTTTAAATCTCATTAATTCCCCCGAATTCAATCCAAATATTATGACCCAGCACGCCCTTGCTAACACACTTTTGCATGCTTTGCCAATGGTGGAGTGGGTCTTGGTTTCTGTATGCTTGTTCTGTTGTTAATACTGACGGAAAGGTACAACTTGTGCTAAAATACACTTGTCAGTTTCTCAGGCAGACTTAAGGATAACAGGGCGTTTTTCTCCCTTTTGTGACAGCTGTTGTGTTGATGCAGCTGAATCTCCATGGGCCTCCCCTCCATATGACTGAGGCATAGCCCCACGGTCTTCAACAGGAACTCCTTTCGTCTGGGGAATGTATCCCACTTCTAGAAATTTAATTTCTGCTTGCTAATCTGGACTCTAGTATCACAGGATATGACAGTTATGGCGATCTAGAAAGCTACCTGTAATCTTAATTTTTCCTAAATTTGGAGCGTGTCCCAAATTATTTGTTTTGCTGGGTTCATGGCTACCCATTTCACATCAAACATACACTTTCTCAGCCCCATAATAAACACGGTGCTAAATTAGTTATAGGATTAAACTATTTTAGTATATTATTGGCTCTTTACATATATTTCATGCAAATTATATTCCAGCATCATTTTCAATTATATGGTTCTAAAAGTATTTATAAATACTTCAAGGACAGTAGTCATTAAATACACTTTATTCACAACAGCATCGTCATTTGCAAGATCAGTTTAACGATATCTGGCATTTTCTGTTGCATTGAACAGTGACTTTTATATGGCTGATCTTGGAGGGTCATGCCTTTGTTGATCTGTTGTGCTGGTCTTGGAAAGCAACAATTGTTTGACATTCATTTATCACTCGATTAAACCAGCGCACATTTAAAACAATGCATTATATTATCCTTTGGGGCTGGATCCTGTCCTGTGAGACAATGATGATGCTTCCGTTACAGCCTCATTAGCCTCGTACCTGCCCCTGGGCGTAGTACCCGTCAGATAAAATGTAGGAAAAGGACCCCCGAGTGTGTCAGCAAACAAGCCTCCAGCCTAAACGCGACTCGCACCATTTCCATCGCAGAAGTGTGCAATGCACGAATCACTAAGAGTGCAACACTGCTCGCGGTCCAAAGCAGTGCACCGCATCCATTTATAGGCTATACCAGCCTACGTGCGGGGGATTTTACCGGTAAACAATATAACCACCTTTCAGTGTTTCTAAGAAAGCGCACAAACACAGAGGCTTCTCCGGCACAGCCTGGCATTTCTCAGGAAGTCTGTAAACCCAGAAATTAAATAATGTCGCATCCTCAAATAACAGCCCATGACAATTACCGCAAAGATCTTCTCCTATCAAAGCTGTGCTTGACATGAGGTTAAAAAAAAACTATTTTTTCACGTATTCCAATACAATATTAGTTAAGCTACTACATGTAACACACAGTGAATAATATATTATATACACAATACATATACTTTCCCAATATAATACTGAAATATGTTTAGATGTAGCCTAAATAACAGTTAACATTTGGGAATAACTGAGCCGTTGATTAAGCACATGTATTATGCTTTGCTCTACCCGCCTTGTTTACCAGCAGCAGATGCTGTATCACTCAAATTAACTGTCTTTACATATGCAGATTATCCACGGCATATGTCAATAGCTGGGGGTAATCCTGCATATATTCACAGACACTGGAAAAAGAAATCGCAATCAAGGCCAATCTGTTCTCTATTGTTTGGTGATTTTGTGGTCAATCGGGCTGTGTATAAGTAAGGAAACGTGCTTATGGCCACTACGCCGGACCAGACGAAGCGCCGCTTAAGTTCATCATAAATATATTGCCGTGAGTCTGGTCCGCTCCGTTTAGTTGCAACAATGACTAGTACTCATTGTTTCATTGCTTGGAGACGGTCTGGTGAAGATGTGCAGTTCTTGGCTTTGTCATTAATCATAATGACAGTGGTGTCGGCTGGATGGTCGGACGGGCAGCGCGTACCTTATCCGGCGCCGGGTACTGGAGCTGGTTCACGTCCAGGGGCGTGATGAGAGGCACCGTCTGAAAGCCATCCTCCACGCTGGCCGGTTTGGTGCCTTTGTCTTGCAAATTAATCCCCAGTTTAACCATCTTCCCAAAATCCCGGTATTTCACAATTCACCCTAAAAGGAAATCAAATATTAATATCAATCCACAGATTAATAAGCAGCAGACAAAGTGGACAGCGTTTTAACTCATCATTTTACTCATATTACCGTAATCATCTTGGAAAAAATCGTGAAAGTTAACTGTTTTTATCAACTGGCATTGGAAAGCAATTATAAAATAGTACTTTCCCCACACAATATACTCAAATGTTATAGTCTACTAATTAACTAGTTTACGGATTCCTGTAAATAAATAACATATTAAAATGCAAATAGGTAAAACACAGTTAAAGCCACAATTACATCGTCGCGTCCCTTGAAAACACACAGCAGAGCATTGTCATGTATACTTACTGACACGGACTCTATTGTTCCTTCAGACGCTCTCTTATTGCACCCGGTCTGCGTTTTGCTGAATGCCACGCAGGAACTGCGCTACGAATCGGTTTGCAGTGATGATCAATTGCGATTGTATTTCAAAGATCGGCGAGGAGCAGCGCGGCGATCTCGAGTGGCGGCGAGCAGCCTTGCAGATGCTGGGGGACTTCGGCAGCACGAGCCCCTGCCCGTGGTGACACTTCGCCTTCAAAGCCGCTAGGGGGAGCCCAGCGGTGCTCCGCAATAAGTCACTCGTCAGCGGGCCTCGATCGCCACCTGGCGGCCGAAGGCGCGACGGCATTCACTAGAGGCGCGTCGCACACTTAAGCAAATATTTAGTAATGAATAGGCTGTAATTATGTTTGCCGTGTATTACCAAACGTCCACATTTGCTGTATCGCACGCAAGGGTGTTATATGGCCAAATGATTTTAATTCTACGGTTTATAACACTGATAATTACCGCCACAAAAGAGCCTGCCGCGTCTTATAGATACATACCCGGATTGGATTCCTTCTAATTGTACCTATACACACAAAGACTGGATTATGCAGTCCTAAAATTATACTAATCCAGTTTGCAAAAGGCTGTATGCACTTGACCCTACTTACACATTCTGAATTGTTTTTGAGGAGTGTTTGTAGTAAACTATATTACAAAAAAAACTAAAACGTACGCTCTTAAGGTAGCCAACAATTCAGCTGTTATATACTAATATATATAATGCAATAACGCGAAACACCTGTTCAAATGTTTTATCCCACAAGAGCACTTTCAAAAATCAAATACTTACCTTAAATGTCAAGTTATGATATAAAAGCCAATTAAACATATTTTATGAAAAAGATTTCAACGGTTTACATGCTGGGTTACCCAGCTGTGCAAAAAGAACCAGCAACCTCAGTTCAGGAAGCATTTTGGATTAAGTACCGCAACTAATTAATTTAGTTAATTGCCTAAGTGCTTTAGTATAAACGTACAGGTGCTGTTTGCTGCCAAGACCGAGGTTGAGAACCACTATTAAATAAAATATAGACACAGGCGAATTAACCTACACCGATACTTTAACTACCTCTCTGCCAGAGGAGGGCGCCAACATTTATTGGAAGTAACCACAGTATTCATATCGAAACATGGTTAAACTTTTTCACTTTATGGATAACAACAAATTAGAGAACGCTGGGTTTCTTACACGTAATTTCTGAATGTGACAATTTTGTGTTTTGGTCTAACAATCATTTTCTAAAATAACCTACCTACACAAGAACAGAAGATTAGAGTTCTGGTGACGGGTATACAAGGTCAAAGGTAAGACAACCATCACGTGACTTGTTATTGCTGACCGCTTGAGTCAGACGTACTACGCCGTGTTAGCTGTTCGCCTCTAGCCGGTTTGCTGGGACACTTACACAAAGTGGCTCCAGTTGCTCCATGTTGTCACAGTTAACTTTTATTCATTCAACATTTCACATTACAAATATTTAAAAATTATGCATACTGTTATAAATAGTTGGCTGCAAACAATTAAATAACATTAGATTTCTCCTCATTTCACAAGCACTTCTACAGACCAACCCCTAAAAATATGGACATTTGTATGACATAACTTAATTAGAAATAAAATATAAAAATACAAACTTATAAATGTAAAATGACAAAATTAAGGTGATATCTTAAGTAAAAATGCTATTAATAAATAACCTTCCCATACACAGTTAAAAACTAATGAAATTTAGCTATTAAGTAACATCATTAACAAATATTTAATTTTTTTTTCCTTCTGAAAATGCGAACCATGTCGTGGTAGCACAATATAGAAATTAGTAAAAACTAGACACTTTAACATATTAAAAGCTTCACCTCAAAAATATAACACAAATCTGATCAAAATTATAAAAAATAATTACATTCCAATGAAAAATATACCAATAAACTGCTAAATACATTGATATAATTACAATGCAATCAATCACAGTAGCTTGAAATAAAATCAGCAAATAAGCACAAAAACCTAAAGTTTTAAAAATAACTTCAATTATTTATATTAGTACAAATAGTTTAGATTTTTTTTCCATTTTTACAAACACTAGCATGAAAAGGATTACAACAGTAGAAAATGACTGTGAAAAACATTAACATCTTCTTTAAATGTCTGCAATTAAAAATGGCATTAAAGAATTACATTGCAAAGGACTCTTTATCTAGAGGAGAGGAAAAAAAACTTCAAATAAAAAGTATTGCACATAACAACTTGAAGTTAACTTGCAACATTTACCACATTCAAGTCTTAAAGTGCCCTTTCTCTAAAGGCTTAGTGCCTAGACAGAAAGGTATGTGTGATCAAGTCTTTTGAACAGTGTCCTATAAGATTCTAAAGTCCTGCACTGTAAATTGATTTAGAGTTCTCTACATGTCCTGCAGAGGGCCTGTGTATGGTGAAGGCAAAGAGATTAACACATTGGGAGGGGTGTGGGGGAGGATCCCTTAATAAATTAAACATTTAGAAACATGTCTGGTACACAATCACAACAATTAATTTCAGCTTATTAAGCTTATTCCTGTAATTATTTCTTTTTAATCATGCATGCTAAGGATTACAATAGGAGCTAGTTGGCAGTTCAAGAATATATATTTTAAAATGTTGAAATATCTAAACACCTAACATCCATTCTTCTGATACGCGACAGCCTAACACGAACCAATTCTGCATTCTGATAGTAACTCCAGCTATTTTGAGGGAGGAAAAGAAACGAAACACTTGCGTCCATCTAAAACCGACAGGTGCTGAAGATAATTTGACATTAACTTTTGTGTAGTAACTTATTGTTGTCATGCTCTAAGATGCACTTTTTTTTTTTTTTAATTCCCCGCTTGTTCAGAAACGTCTCATGTAAAAGATCGGAATACACTTTTGCTCTTTCCTCTGCAGAACCGAAGTCATACTGACACTGGGACACTCTCCGAGTTGGAGAGACTCCTCAGCACTGAAATGTATAAAAAGCATAATAGAAAATAAAATATATTAAAACCACTCTTTCTTTTAAATGAAATTTACCATAAATGTAGATCTTTCCGTAACAAAAGTACAAAAGCTACCTTTCACAATGTGAAAAATTGAGGTATTGCAAAAAGGAGTTTTCCCCATTAGTGAAAAATGTGCCTAAAATGACTGTTGGAAAAAAAGATTTAGAAAAGTAGTGCATAATAAATGTTTACATGTGCATGACAAAATAATTTTGCTAGAAAACACTGTACCAAAAAATCAGCAGGCCATGTATAAAATAATCACTTTTTCATCTCATAAACAGCAAATTCTTCAAAAAGTGTTAAACTACTAAAGTGTTCCGCCACGGTGTCCACGTGCTGACGGCACGGGAGGACCGGTGAAGCTGAACACCGTCAAGCCAACACGAGGGTAAGTTCTCACTAGTATATTAAGTTTCATTTCAGTGCTAAAATCCCTGACAAGTTACATGTTAGCAGATTCAGATACAGTACATCTGTAAATAATCTACAACTACTGTAAGCGTTTGTTTTCGGATTATTTCCAAATAAAACGTCTCCATTTTGACCTTTGGAAATGAGAGGACCGACCTACAGAAAGATGTTTGCCTGTCTCACTGGCGTTTCTGGGCTTTAACTGTGCTCAATTGATTTCGAGGCCAATCTTTGGTTTGCTGGAGCCTGTCCCATCTTAGGATAAACCATAAAAATTAAACAAAATATATTTTGACGACAATAGGAATACGTTACAGTATCAATCACGGCGCAACAACCATCTTTGGCTGGAGTTCCTTAAAGCGTCTAGATATTACCTCTATTTCAGTCCTGGTCTGAATGAGCAACTTGCAAGCTGCAGTACACAATGCAGCAAACGGCATGCTATATACTAGCTAGACTTTAAACATGCATTAGCCGCATCGACACAGGTGATACGAAAATGTGGTCAGGCTTTCAGAGTCGCCTCTGAGGAGAAGATGCTCTCGTCTCGTTAAGCGTGCCCCACTGTGTCATGCGCTCGCTCGCACTACCAAACGCTCCTCCTCAGACGCAAGCATGGGGCGGGGGGGCCCTTCCACCTGCAGCATTCGGCCCCTGACCTAGTTACTCTACGTTACGGTCGTAATATCGGAAACCTCTAATGGAAAAAAAAAAGATCGGGAATAAAAGCACTAGCGGGAACTTAAGTGTCGCGAATCCGTTTCCCGTCGAACGCCATCGTTAGGGGAGTGGGGAAAGAGTTTTATTCTAAATATACCTTTCGATATTAGCAGCTAAGCTTGAGGTATTAGGTTTTGCATGTCAAAATGGAGAGGACACAAACAGCTGTGATGAAAGCAGTTGTCAAATAATAAAGTAGTATAACGGAATTTATCTAAATGCACAGGAAAGTCTGTGGGTAGTATTTCAAAATAATTAAGGTGATAAAGGTGAGGACTGGGTTTTTAATGTGAAATCTGCACCCTTACAGAAACTGCACTCTCTTCTTCATATACAAGCCACGTGTCCATCCAGAAGCAAACTATTCAAACCGAGCTCAAGAAGACGTACTCCGTACTAAAAGGTCAAGGTGTCGCCAATTACGCACCAGATGGG
>JAODKL010000049.1:4456589-4481782 GCA_026780765.1 Petrocephalus schoutedeni
GCACCAGATGGGGGTGGGGGCAGGGGGGGGGGGGTAGTCGGGGGGGGTCGATTTGCAGCCCTACCAGACCATGAAACGTTTAAGCTCATACTGGAAGTTTTCAACTTTGACGTTCACCATGACATAAAAAAAAAAAATTAAATAAAAATACACAGTCAAACAGAGGGAAGTGGGATTTCATCTTTTTTTTTTTTCCTTAACATGTTTGTCTGTCTTAATATTTCTTTTTAAATATATTAAATTAAAAATTAAAGATTAGATTCTAAACTTAAAAGGGAACCAGCAACAGAAAAGTGCATTTATATAGATATATATTTATATGTATATTATATATATAATCTATCTATCTATATGTGTATTGTAGGGGTTGGGGGCGTGGCAGCCGGCCACACCGCCCCCGCTCAGTTCCAGCGGAAGGAGATGTGTCGGGGCCGGTCTCCCCCCTCCTTCACCAGCGGCTTGTGGAACTCCCGGCCCGCGCGCGAGTGGATGGCCGCCCAGCAATATTCACAGTAATACTGGAGGCAGGTGACGTTGGCGCAGAAGAAGGGCGCAAACTTGCCCCCGCAGCGCGTGCCCTGGCACTCGTCACACAGCTGGTCGTCCAGGACGTATGGCTTCACTTCCACCTGCAGGGGGTGGTGTGGGACGGGAGAGAGCAGGTAATAAGTGCACCAAGCGAACATCCGTCCATTTTCTAGGCCAAATCGCAGGCGTCCCGAGCCCAGATCACAGAAGCTACAGGTGCAACGCAGGGAACAACCCAAAATGGGGCGCGCCGACCCCTAGCAGGGAGAAAACGCTTAAAATCTTATTCTTTCAACTGGCTTGTGGTGGCATGTAAGCAACACAGCTTCTGATAACAGATGGTGCAATGGTGTTGAAACTGTTCTGCAGATAACCAACTTGCTGGTTAAAAATTCTTTCGTTTAAAAAAAGGGGTCGGATATTTACGCCAAAGACATACACAGTTTGATATAGCATGGTGCTGCATTAAAGACTTTGGGGGCTGAAATTATTTAGTCTGTGAAGCTGAACAGCATCGAATGAGAATCTGACCCCAATGGGACTTCCAGCACCAGCTGGTCACACCCCACAAAAAGGCCATTGAGCCATTTGCGGAACTTAATGCGGGCCAGGACTTTACTGATGAGTATTTAATTGAGAAAAGAGGACTTGGGAGGAAGGAAAGCAGGAAATATCCAGGCAAAACTGAGCAACAAAAAAAAAGACCTATAACGGTCAGTAGAAATGTTCAAGACCAAATGAAACCACAACTAATTCACGGGGCTTAAACAAGCAAGGCTCGCAGACCAGCCACAGCAGTTGCATAACCTGTCTGCATTGCGATAAAGGACTCTGCGAATAGCGACACGGCACTGGGCGCTCGTCTGGGGGACACACGCATGCGACGGGCCGCTCCGCACTCACGCGCTTATCGATCTCGCCATGCTGCAGCTGCACGAAGCGCGCGCTGATGGCCGCGATGTAGCTCTGCTGATTGGAGAAGGCCACCCGGCCGGCGCCCTTTGGGTACTTCAGCTCCGGGTCGGTGTCGATGCCGGCGTAGCAAACGCCTCCGTACAGCCGGTCCATGATCATGGCCAGTTCCACTGCAGGGAGACAGACACGCATGGAGGCCCTCCAGGGTGGGTTGGTCGTTTTTGGGGCCACAGTCAAAAAGTCACTTTGGGTCCCAGACTTAACAAAAACTAAATTAAAATCGCTAGCGAGCAGAGGTTGAATATCAGAGCTAGCTAGCTGGATAGCATCTCCTAAATTTGTTTATTCAGTATTTGGTGTAGTGACTGCATATGGCCTACAGGGGAGTGCTACGCAACTGGAGACCAAGTACTGAGGCCCAGTCAGATAAAGCTCTGTAACATCACTGTAGCCGATAGCCCCCCCTCCCAATCAGGGCTTAGATACATTATTAAACTACAGTGACATCATCACGAACGCTAACTATAATTAATGAAACGGGCCCCGTCCTCTTCGAATTACCTGCGCGCAGCGGACGAGGGACGCCACCCACGAAAATAGTCTTCCTGGGATCAAGGGGCTGCGATCCATCCATCACAAAGTCACTGTCGTTGAGGTTCCAGGGCCGGATCTGGACCTGCATGCAGACACAGCAAAGTCTGCATCAGTTCCATTTGGGGAGGCCTGACCCTGCCAAAGTGGAGTGCAAAGTCCAGGCAGCACTCACCGGCTTGTCCTTGATGGTGGGGCTGGACACACACAAGTAGAGCTTGCCGTCCTCCTCAATGCAGGCATCGATCAGGGCCTGGACTGAGCTCTCGTCTTGGAACAGCAGGAAGGCATAACCTGATGGGGGGTATTCGCAAGGTGGCGGTCAACATAACGGCCCCATGTGCCACAGCTGTCACCAAGATGGCCGCCATAACCGAGTACGCACACGCTCACCTTTAGGGGGAAAGTACGACTTGCTCTCTGCTTTGTGAGGCCAGTCGACAAACAGGTGACCGAAACGTCGGAAGCTGGCGGTAATCTCATCTAAAAGAGGCAGCGCAGTCAACAAACATGTCGATAAAACATCACTGTATGTAGGCCAGCAGCCCTTAAAGCATCTTTATATAATAATCCTTCACACATTCCTAGGGCGATTACGACGACAGTGGACGGCACCGTAAAGTGTGCCGAGTGCTTTGCGCAAACTGGCTAATAACCCAGGGCAGACGGTGTCCACATTGTCGCGCCTGGAGGCTGCGTGGGACTGTGGCCCAAAATGGTGTCCTGCGCCGAGTGCCTGTGATCGCAGCACCGAGCACTTTCAAGATCATCTATTCGTGTTCTGACTGACCTACTTTCCCCACCATTTTGGCTGTCTGCTGGTTAAAGACCTCCCTCTGAGGTGATATGCTCTTTTCACTCTCTGAGAGGTGTGACGATACTCCCAACCCGAGTAGGAACAGCAGATGTGGATCGATAAACTAAATTTCACACATTCCCTGTTCCTATGAGGCTTCATTCGGGACGTAGGGATTCCAGCCTCCAACCTTAGAGGTGGGATGCAAGCATTTAAAGTAACAGAATTTAATCATGGGCACACAGCTCTTTTTTTTTTTTTTTTTTTTTACCTTCATCTATGTCAGGAGGAAGGCCACCAACAAACACCTTGCGGGAATAGCGCTCGACGCGCTCGCCATTCTGGTGGGGGAAACAGTGGGGTGAACCCAGCCCAGGCAGGCCCTGATCTCCACGCTCGTCATCGCCAAAGCTGTCCTCCATGGGGAAGAGGGATGAGTGACCTGCAGAAAGGCAGTCACATGACGCTCAGCCAGCATTCTTACTGGCTAACCCTCTCAAAGAAGCTTCTTTTAATACATTAGACTCATTCGAAATGCAATATCAAATGGCTGGGCATGGAGTCACATCCATGTCAAAACTCGAGGGTGATAAAACACAAAATGAAAAACACAAACCTGCACGTTTTAACATCTTGTGTGCAAAAATATCCCGCAAGTGACCAAAGAAATGAAACTCGCGAGTACAGAAAGAATTGCGCCTCATAATATTGCACTCAAACTACATTTTTTCCTTCTTGAATGTTTATTTCCTTCTCATTAGACATCCTCACCCACCAAGTCAATTCCCTTTGGCTGCTCTCAGCACTCAAGTGGATTTTTTGAGCTCGAGTTTTGACGGGGGGTTGATTTTGACAGTTTGGGGGCAGGCTCATGCCCGTTTGTCAATGAATGCTATTGGCTGATAGCTCCTGGTTCTGTGATTGACTGCATGCTAGACAACCCCAGCAGATGATGCCCTCTGTTCAAAAAAGGGCACAAAACATACCTGCCAAAGCAAAGCGAGAGTGCCACCTAGTGGGGTCAAAAAATTCAGCAAATGGTTCATGAGGCGTCATTTTGTCCATCAATAAAATGTAATGCTACCATCATTTTTGCACACGGACCAGATGCACTGTTCAGAATTTGTAACGAAACTGTAATTTACAGCATTCAATACGCGTGTAATAACGTTTGACGTTTTCGCATGAATGCTTTTATACCAAACAATGTAAAATAATGCCATTCTGGAAATAATGTTTAGTAGATTACTAAATCTGGATGAGTTATAAAAGCCAGAAGCGATACTAAATAGAGGCTGCTGCTGAGCCAATGAATGGTGTAGCTGACTAAGAAGAGCCGGAATTCCCATCACTACCATCCGCAATCTTCGCCTTCAGAAGAAGCTTTTTGTAGCGTGCAGTCAATCACAAAAACAAGGAGCCATCAACCAATAGCATTCACCGACAAAGGGCAATGGGCCCACCCCCAGGACTGTCAAAACCACCCCCATGTCAAAATGCAACTATAAAAATTTTACTCCAGCATGGAGAGCAGCCAAAGGTAATCCTCTTGGCACATGAGGATATCAAATGGAGAAAAACATTTGAGAAGGAAGAAAGGACTGTTTGAGCACTATATTATGACACACACATGCAATTCTTTCTGTGCTCGTGAGTTTCATATTTGTGCTTGCGGAATGTTGAAACTTGCAGGTTTATATTCATTTTATATTTTTTTCACTTTGTGTTTTATCACCTTTGAGTTTTGACATGGCTGTGATGCCATACCTGGGTTTCTTTTCTGACATTCCTAGAACATTAGTATGACTTGGCGCTTACAGTGTACAAAATGTACAACTAGCTGTTTATACTGTCATGTTCAGTGAGCCATGATGACACACCTTCTGCACTCTTAGTGGCTGCCAAACCACACCTGAATCCACTCAGGGCGGTGCCTGAAGATGCCGCAGACCGCCCGTGCAACCCAGGCTGGGCTACAAGCAATCCTGCTTTAACCCTTAGTGTCGTACCATGTGACATCAAGGAGGACCCCAGGGTCAAAGGTGAAATTAGGCTAACTTAAAAGCCTGCACAAAATCACTCACCCACAAACACACACAAATCAAAGTAGGCAATTTTCACTACAAATATTTTTCATATATAGGTAGAATTAAAAAGGAGTAAACTCAGAGAAAATGAGACCGTGAAATGGGGATTCATAATTAAAATCTGGTCATTGAAACACACACACATACAGACGTGCACAGTCACCTGAAATCAAATTTCCTATAAGCGATGTCACTCTTAAGCCTTTAAGAAACATGCCCCCCCTGCCCCCCCTTTCATGCCGATCACATCATTCCATTACCTCGCCGCCGTCCATAATTCCTTGCTGCGTGTAAGATAAGAGAAACAGCCCCATGAGTGGGAGCAGCACAGAGGACAGAGCAGAGAGGTGTCATTACGCGTCGGAATCTTTAGTCCGTGAGCAACACCGGAGACCAAGAGGTGACAGACTTCAGAATGGGTGGGGGGTGGACACACAGAGCACACGCTTCTCGATGTTCTGGTCATTCTAGCCCACGTTCAGTCACTGCACGCACCTAAACTGGGCTCCCCGGCCACATACGTGGGGGTGGCCCTGCCTCCAGTGCGTCACAGCTGCAATTCCTCTACACGCCTCATCAGCTGCTGGGACGAGAGCCACCTGCTCTCTAGGATCATAACCCCCCCCAAAGAGTCAGGTTGGTGGTGTGGGGGGGGGGTGCACGAGAGCCTCCAACGGGTTCAGGGACGGGAGCAGCCGGGCAAAGGGCCACCAAGAGCCCTGCAGGCATTTCCAGTTCGACAGGCGCACGACGCCACACGCCGATGCCAGCGGATGCCGCGGCAGCTAGCAAGTGGGGTTAAACACCTTCAGCGAGCGGCCTCCCATTTATGCTCACGCATCGAGTACTTAGAGGCCGTTAGCACACTGCTAATGTGGACCAGAGGCAAGGGACTTCGCTTGCACGCTGAACACACACAGTGAATGCTGGGAAATGTATATAGACAGCTTTTGCAAAGCAGGCAAGGACGGAAGCTTCTAAGTCAGGAAAGGGCCTACAATTTTCCGGAACACGCACCCAGTAGGAGAGCTAACAATGTACGACCATATAAAGCTTTCACTTATTTCTGCCGTTCTCGACGGGCCGGGGTAACCGTGGCGTGATTAGTAACACCCTTAATTTCTACTCACCGTTTATGGGCAACGGACTGTCTCCCCCTGGGTGAGTGAATCCAAGCCGGCCTGAAACGAGAGAGAAAGCAAATTAAAAAAACCGGGTCGTTCTGTAATTAGAGCAAACCGTCAGCACTGCTGGCTCGGCGGGTTAGGATGCTGCGCATGTGATCAGAAGGTCACCGGTTCAAATGCCACAGTCAGCAAAGTGATTTCACCATTGGGTCCTTGAGCAAGGGCTTTAACCCCCAGCCGCTCCAGGGACAGTCTGACCCTACTTCCTCAACACGGACGTCGCTTGCTATATAAAAATTTAAAGGAAATACAGTGAGCAGAAGGAGAACACTGTCCAGGTTCCACTGTACAAAGGGGGGTCTTTTTGACTTCCTGCAAGAAAATAATTCTTCGAAAATGCAATTCCAGTGCACTTCACTGTACTGCCGAGTGACTTGTGTAAACTGGCTAATCGCTGTACTCGTTGCTGCATTCATAAATTGTGGGGCCTCCTTTTTCAGACACAGCCTAGCAGGGGAAGGGAGTGAGGGGGTGTCTCTGTCCTTGGGCCTTCACTACTCTGCAGGGTATTTATCTGTGCATAGGGAGTTACAGGCTCCAGTCAGCTTTTCACCAAGATTAAAAAGGTCACAGCGACAACGCTAAGCGACCCAGAGAACATCGTCATTGGAGCCAGACATCCTCAGCGAAAGACTTCTGATGAAAGTGATTAGGAATTTTCAGAACGAGCAGATGTTTGTTTACATCACAGCTTACTAGTCTGAGGAAACATAAATAAGTTACTACATTGGTCCTAGGTATAGCCTATTCATATTTTATAAGACTGAACAATTGTTTGTGACATTTCACAAACAAAAATGGGTTAAGTAAAAATATAGCTCACCGCAAAAACACAGACGCATACAATATTAGTTTACGGAACAACTCATATACAGCTTAAAAAATTTAAGGAAAAATAAAAATATCCTAGTAGCTGTTAGCTGGGAAATTTACAAGACTTTTTAACACAGCCAATGACCTTAATTGTCGGAAGAAATGACATGTTAAAAACATTTTAAAAGAACAATAATAGTGGGTAGAAAATACAGCAAAACGTTAAGAGCTGTATTCAGAACCAGAACACAGACAGACGGGCAGTCGTCCATAACACAGAGGAACCACACTGTCGACCAAAAGGCCTAAGCAGCCAAATATAGGCTGAGAGACTCATTATCGTCTCTCTGCAGGCGATTAGCCTAAAGCACAGGACGGTGGCTGCGCCAGAGTCGTCACCTTAGCCAGTGGGAACAAAACCGGGTCCCATTCCCAAAACGTGCGAAGATCTGCATAAAGGTTTATTGTTATCCAGACAGACATCAGGACCCCGTCATGCCTCACGCCATGAATTCCGTGTCCATGAACCGAGACTGTCACTACCCAAGCGTCAAGGGAGCAGTGACACAAGTGGCCCGAGATTGACTTCTCTCTCTGCCAGGATGCCGTCCAACACCATCTGGCTGTGAGGGAACTACTGGTGAGAGGGCACTGGAGAGGAGGGCACCCGTTTTAAGGGTCTTCACTCTAAACACAAAGTTTAGTGAAGGGAATGTGCATTTCGACATGCCTTTGACATAGAATCAAGAAATTAACGTCCAAATCTGTAATGACATTCCTACTCGTGGTGCAGTGTCTTACAAAAGATCAACACCACGGTGCCAAGCAGCTGCCACGAAGGTAGTAAAGGGGAAGAATCATGTGCAATAACTCGCGTAGCACGTTTGTCCGACACGAAGCAGAACCGGTAGAGGACCCAAAAAAATAAAAAAATAAAAAATTCAGCTTAAGGTCACTGATATCAGTTAAAGTTAAAACGGGTTAAAGCTGTTCAGCTATCCATTAACACACATCATCAGGAATCGATGGCTACACTGCATGCCGCCAAACCCAGTTCCAGCCAGCTGCTTCGACCTAGCGGAACAGTGCTGCGGAGAAACAGCGAGGGTTCAGCGGGATTTTAGGTCAATGCAGATGGGTGTCACGTTGCGTCATGGCCCGTGCCGTCGCACGACGAAGGGCGGCCGCCAGCAGCTGCTCACAGAATTAACCTTGAGCAAATCTCCAGCAGCCCCTCAGAACACATAGAGGGAAAATCATAGGCGGATTATGTGATACTACCATGTTACCTGCTATGATTATACCTTCAATTTACTAGTCACACTATACTGAAAATAAAGATGCCCTAAACCAGGGGTGGGCAATCTTATCCAGAAAGGGCCATCGTGTGCGCGGGTTTTCGCTGCAGCTCCCTATTTAGATCACTAATTAGAGGATTGATTGGCTGAAGAGTCCTCACACCTGGGTATGAACAGCTGACCTTAGGGTTATCCCGAAAACCTGCATACACACCAGCCCTTGCGGGTAAGACTGGCCACCGCTGCCTAAACGGATGCATCATGTACAAAACTGTAAAGACAGGATTAATGGGACGGGAAAAAAAATGAGTTGTACTATGCAGAGATAACATAAAACAAGTAAGGTATTTAAATAGCAGCATTTTAAAATGTTTACAATTACCTGTTTTGGATATTTTACTTTTTATTGTGCATCACGGATAATTCATAGACATTTCCTTGTTCAGGACGGAGGCTTGACAAGATGAATTTTGTTGAAAAACAGAACCAAGTTTTTGTTTCCCCATACTTATATACACACATTAAATTGTATTTTGTGAATGGCCCTTTTATTGGTAGCTTTAACAGTTCAGGGGTAGTTTTTATAAACCACACTGTTTTGGTTCAGCTCGCATAGGGCTTAAGTATGGGTTCCATTGTCACCCCACCTCTGTTTTCTGTGAACCCAAACACCAGGGCAGGCCTTATCTGAGTTTACAGCAGCCACATGCAAAAAATTATCAAGCTGCAGGGCTCAAAGAGCAAAATGTACATTTGCACGCAGTTTGCATATTGCTGGCACAAATAAGCTGGTCAGTTTCATGCTGTTAACTGATCTGCCAGATCATTCCCCCTCCCTCCATTTGTGTAACGATTGTCAGTTGAACAACGCCTGAGTGCTACCAGTTTAAGTGCTTCAAATTAAATCAAGACTACATTCATCGCCACACAAACGGCACAGAGCCGGTGCTCAATGGGGCAGTCAACCGTAGCGCAGGAACTCAAAGCCGACAAAACAGCAAAGCTTCGACAACTTTCCATGTTTCTGTCGTGATGACATCAGGCAAGGGTAATTCATAATAAATAAAAAAGAATCACTAATTTCCCTATATATGGATCTAACCAGCTGTCAAATTAAATGAAGACAAAGCTGACAGTTTACTGTATGTCTAAATTGTAGAAACACTGAAAGGGATTCTGTATTTTAAAACCTCCAGTGTAGCTATACATATTAACAAGGAGAATAATGGGTTACTTGGACTGTGTACAGCAATCTCCATGAAAAAAAACGAAAATAAGCCTGAACTTGGTGACATGCCAATGTTTTGTCTAAGGAGGTGTCGCTGATGGGCCATGAATCATACCTTTCATGGAGTCCTCTGCCCTCATGATGTCGATCAGCGAGTTCTCCAGGGAGTGCATGTTGAAGCCTTCGAATGACCTGGCACGATCCTGCTGGAATGGAAAATTTGTTGTTTTTTTTTTTTTTTTGATGATGGTCTCTCTCAGACGTCAAGCCTTCACCCAAACAGATATCTGTAGCATGACCGACTTGAGTTTCCCCTCTTATCTGGCCAAAACGAAACTAAAAGCAACTTCAAATACAACCAAGTAAACCAGTCCAGTAAGTTCCATAAAGTTTACCGTCTTTAATGTAAGCTACATCCCTAACAGCTAACCAGCAACCTGGTGCGTTTCACCCTGCAATCAGATGTTAGTGATCCTCTAGTAAACTAAATTCTACAAACCCATCGCTAACAGGTTTTTTCATCCCAGTTTCTTCCTAGTATAACACAGAACTATGCAAAATTGCTGTTAAAACAAGCATTAAGCTACATAGGACAAACTATACAACATTATCTTGATTATGTCTCATACTGTATTCATTCCGTTCCATGAATTTCACACGTACAATGCTGAGCTACAACACTGTAAGCAGAACTATAACCTAATGTTGACAGCCTTGTACAGCATCTGCAGTTCTTATCTTTTAAACGTACAACTTAATGTGCGAAATTCAGCGATCAAAAAGGTGTGAACACACTTGCTTATTGTTGCCTCTCACTCTCCTGAGCTGACACAGCATCCTGGACTGATATAAATTTTTTAAGGGATGTGATTACAAAAATTACTTCCATGGGATTTGTTTTTAACCAAATCAAATAACACACCACAAAAGCTCCATTTGAGTCACTATTCTCCTTGCAGTGCATACTAGTTAATGATGTCTAAAATTGCAGAACTTGACAAAGGAGAGAAATTAATTTAACATGATGTGAGGCTGATGTTTTTAGAACACAGGAACCGGACTTGCCTCAATATGAGAAGCTGACACCCAAGGCTAAAAGGCATACAGAACACCTGTATTGTGGCTGCCATAAAATATAAATGAACACCGCTCTGCTACACGGGCCCAGTTTGTATTTTCATTACACTTCATTGCAGCACTCTGCCTTTGCTTAGATGATACCAGCGAGGCATGGTATTAGGAGGGTGCTTTAGAATTAACACACAAACAATGTCAAGGCTAAACTAATAAGAAATAACAGGCAGGAGGTCTGAAGTCTGACATGGCTGATATTGTGTTTCTGGGTAAAGCATAAAACCTTCCAAAGCCCATTAATTTGCCCTTTCCAAGGACTTTCTTGTTGTTGGTTAAGTGAAATCATTCCCCTGGAGACCAAGACCGACTTTGATGATAATGCAATTAAAGTATAGCAGTAGTTGCAGCACCATGTGGGTAAATGGGCAACTCTTCTGCCATGTTCTTCTACGTCGTCACGACGTTCTAACTGTGTGTCATCTGAAATGACACATGGTGGTACAAGAAAGGGGCTCATGGTATTAAGCGATCTGCTTTCAAAACGTCGTACGGCATGTGGATACGCTTGTCACTCTGATGACACTGCCTGCAATTCGTCCCTTTGCTGAGCACTGTGCACAGACAGTGAAAAAGAGCTTGCTAGAAAAGGCCAAAAAGGGAAATCTGAGCCGAGAATGCAGAGATAAGGACCTGTAGGCAAACTTAGCTGCAATTTGAATTTAATTAAATTCTCTTTCTTTAGGTCTAACCTGTTTTAAACAACAGCAGAAATATAGAACATACAGCCAATGAACTAAGCTATTAATAACAGGGAAAGGCAATGATATTAAGCAATTTCCTTCCTGACAAAAAGAATCCATACTTAAGCAGGTATCCATTTCCCCCTCCAAATTAGACAACCACAGCATTTCATTACCTTTTACATCATTCTCTTTGTCATCAGAACTCGTGACCTTTTGTGCCACTTTTTCCACTTCAATAATTTCAAGGGAAAAACAGATTTAAGATATTATCATTCAAAACAAATACATTTCGCATCGTACACAACACCAGTCGTGGTTTGGCTTTAATAACATATATACACTGACTGGAAACGAAACTAAAAGAAGAGAAACGAAATTAGACAAAAAGAAACGAAAACTAAAACAAGCGAAAGACTTTACGCCGTGAACTCCAGCTTTTGCAAGCTCTTCGTGCCGAGAATAACCTAGTAACACGGAGACCAACACTTGGCTTTAGTAACAGCCATGAAGCATGTGATTCACAGATATGCCGGCTATTTCCCTGCTCTTGCAGATTCAGTTCCGCCCTGAAAGAGGTCAACTGACTGACCAGAAACAAAGCCAGCCAGGGCAAGGCAGGCGACCAGGCCATGTGTAACAGGAACCACTGCTTCCATCTTTTAAACTGCATCTGCCTAAATGCAGGTCTAGAAATACTAAAGCCCGAAGGGAACATGAAAACCTGTTAACCTGTTATGCTGTGGCAGTTAATATGAGTATTCCCTAATTAACCATCTGCAATCATTCAGCATTTATTCCTTGTCTAAGCTATTATACATCCAAGACACAGATTACAAACCATAGTGACCAAGATGGCTTCTTATGCTGCAAGACACAGCAGTTAACATCTAAGCCCTTCCATATTCAGACCAAACAGACAATCACTGTTGTCATAGCATCGCAGTCGTAGAGCGACAACGTCACAGTGCCAACAGCAGATGACGAAAACTCGGTTATAAAGAGGCCATTTTCATTGTGCCATTTCTCTTTTTTATTTATTTACAAAAGGTGACATTTTAAAATTATCCTGCCCAAGCCAAGCCTACTAATTAGCCATGCAGTACATCAAAGTAACGCAATATTTAAAATTAAAATATTACATATTTTCTAATAAAAAAGCTGGCAAAACTTCTACTTTCAGCTCACCTGTCATAATTACTTAAATCAGCAAGGCAAAGCAAACAGAACCAGAGTGGCAGGGGCACATTATTCAGGGAGCCCTATGGCATTTAGAGCAAACTGCTTTGATCCACAATCACAATGCACCAGTCAATTGAGGCCACAAGCATTAATAACCTGATTAGATTTGGCCAAATACTTAAAACCTGATGCAAAAATGTATACATTTACATATACATATATACATTTGTTATTTGCTTTTTGTCACGTCAGGTTTGGGGTCCTCACCTGAAATGGGAATATACTGTCGCTCCGGTTCATGTTCTCCTCCATCCAGGACTTGGGGTTGAAGCCAGGGCTGCTACGGGAGTATTTCTGCGACTGCGTGTGGTTGTTGGGGAAGGTCTTCTTCAGTGGGGAGATCGAGTTGAGGGGCGTCATGCCACCATTGAGGCCTCTGCGATAATCCCGACCCTGAGAGCCACCCCAGCCGCCATAGCCTCCGCCGGGGCTCCAGGAAGTGGTAGAGGGTGAAGGCGAGGGGCTTTGGTAACTTCCCCAAGGTGACGGGGGCTTATTCAGATTATTCGATAGGTGGGGCAATTGGCTAAAAGTTGCATTGCGGTGGGAGAAGGCAGGAGGGTGGGGGCTGGCCGGGGATCTTCGGTGCTGTTGGTGCTGGTTGTGGGGGTGCTGGAAATGCGGGTGTGGGGGGTGATGCTGTGGGAGGGGTCCGATCTGGGGGGAAAAGTTGCCCCCGAAACCCGGGCTGACGTGGTGGGAGAAATTCTGGAACAACAGGGGCCCATTGCTGGCGGAGGCGGCCGGGTTAAAAAAGCTTACGTCTTCGTTTATGATCGAGGGATTGGGGGGGATCGCCGCCGACCAGTTGTTGAAGCCAGTCAAGGAGGATGATGTGGTGGACTGGGCGACAGTCCCCAGGACCGAGGTTTCCTGGTAATCAAAGCCTGTGAGCACAGGTGACTCCATGCGCAGCTTCTCCTTCCCATTGCTGCCCTCTGCCGTGCCATTTTCACCCTTGCTCTCCTCCGACGCAGTCTTTTCCAGCTCAGGTATGATACCGGTCTCCTGGTGGCCCGGAGACAGTTGCTGCTTTTCTTGCGTCTCCTGCATTTCCTGTTGAGGCTGTTGGACTTTGGGTTTCTCCGACGCGAGCATTTCGTCCTGCATGTTGCCATGGGCGGCCGCCGCAGTGAAGAGCCACGGCGACCCGCCACCATTGCTGCAATTCCCAGCTGAGTTATTTATAAAAGCAGGACCTGGGGAGGCATTCTGGTGGTGGTGTGGAGGCTGCAGATGCGGGTGACTTCTTACAGGAAAAGCCGACTTGTTACCAGAGTTGTTCTGCACCAGGACTCCAAAGCCGTAATCCCCCATTTATGTTGCCCAATAAAAATTCGCCGACAAAATATTATACTTGGTTGGCTTTATTTCCTTTAAAATAAAGAGACAAACCACGAAACGTCAGAGGGTTATTCACAATGCACCGGCAAAATGAGTACTGAATATTTATGTCTGTGGCTCATTAATAATTACAACGCATAGAGGTTTCGAACTTAACACCACGTAAATGTATAACCCCGAACGTCACGACACTAGGACCGGCTCCCTAGATAACATCGGGAAAATGCAAGGTGCTCCCCCCACATATCACCTGCCACGCTGGAAAATGGTTATCCTCAAACTGTAAACGCTAACATGCAAGTCTTACTATCTAAGCTAACTAGCTACTAAGAATATTACAGGAGGGGGGGGGGGGGACGCTACGTCGACCTCTATATATTTCCGACAGCTGGCTACTTCGCATGCTAACCGCTAACCCCACCATTAGCTACCAGTGCAACGCCTGTTCAATGACGCCTGTGCGTCGCCGATATCATACATGTAACTGATCGCGGAATTATGCATTAATTCGCGTATCAAAGGTTCGAATTTCCTTCCTTTCCCCTGCTACCGCAAACACTTCCAGACCGCCGCTGACGTCTTCTGTTTGCTCTGGAATATAGCCAGCTCGTCCCCCTTTTTTTCGGACGGAATTACATTAAAGCCTTAAATGTGGCCCTTTTTAAAAAGACGGCTATCGTAAAAGCGGCCCGTCGTGCCCTTTATGGTCGAGATGAGTCCTGTCACCTTTTTCTTTTTCCTCCTTAATCCCCCCCGACTCCGAAGCGACGGGCTCCGCAGAGACGCGTCCCTGTTTCCACCGCAGCGGATCGTGCTGCGCCCCGGCCGGACCCCGGAGCCTGCGACGTGCCGATCGGCGCACGGTATGCGGTACGGGGCGGGCGAGCTGCGCTTCTCCTCCGGCCGACGTGCCCTGGCTGCTCAATGACACGGCGTCTTTTCGACGGGCGAAGCCTGCGAACCTTATTTATTTATCGAGCCGAATTTACGTCATCGACAGCTAGGCTGCTCCCTCAGATAAAGCCAGTCAGCCCCGCACGTCGGTTTCAGTCGGCGTTCGCTGGTATACGCTCAACTCTCAATGTCATCGTTAATAGTGTCTAAATTACTCGAATTTCCTTCGTTTTTTTGTGCTTCTCGTTTTTTTTGTCCTTTAACTGCGCTTCGCCGCCGCCGTCCTCTACCCCTCAGAGCCGGTCGAAGTTAAATGACAGCCAGACCAGTCGCGAGACACTTCCGGTTGGACTCCCCGCCCCTCGGCGCGAGCCCTGCCGCGATTGGCCGAGGCGCTCGCGGTCCCGCCCACACAAGGGCACTCGGCGGTAGGCGATTGGTCAGGCAAGCGAAGGCCGCACCCATCTTACCCCCCATTCAGCGCCAATGCACAATGATGTCTCCACCCCTAAATGTTAGTTATCTGAGGCATTCCGCTGTTCCTCCCGATATTTCTCTGGCACAGAAGGCGAGCTTGAGGGAATCCCAGCAATAAGCTGGTAGCGGCCCTCTCACAAAATATTGCGCACTAAACTCCCGTATACTAAGAAATGATTAATTTTGATTAAATAAAAGCTCTCTTTTAAGCATTAACTCCCTACAATGCATCTCCTTGGAAATGCAATGGAACATGTTTCTCCGCAGTCTTACCAAAGACTACTAAAAGGTTACTGCGAATGATTCCTAACCACGAATTTAGCTATTTATATGCGGTGGAACATATTACCGTAGTCATATGCTTGCATGCACTGAAGCTGCTGTATTAGATTGTATGTCCTCTCTCTGGACATACATATTCAGACACATCATACTATATTAGTTATAATAAATACAACACACTTAGCTAGCCTTCAGATAAATGTGTTGAATTATTTGGCTATTTTCTGTTTCAGCAATACAAGGGGACGTCTATCTGCTTCCAGAATGGCTACTCTAAGCAAGGAACCTGAGATGCAAATGGCCTCAGCAGCTTCCTGAAATTCTTCCTGCCAGTGCCTGCTTATAAACTGCCCATGTGTTCCCGCATTCGCTGTGCGTGTCACAGTCCAGGGCAGGTTTCACTTCAGGCCCTTGAGTCTTTTCTCTGCCTTTCACTCTTTTTTTGGGGGGGAGGGGGGACACAGACTTGTTCAGGAACCACAGACAGCGTCCTCCATAAATCAGCAGGCCACACAGATAGGGATCCCAAGGAATTACTGTAATATGTCCTATTTCCGGACAGTAATCAAATGTCTTAATGTACTACAACACAGGACCTGTGAGGTGAACACCATATAATTAGCCACCCGGACAATCACCATTAACCATATGCATAAGCAGTTAGGCAAACCGGTGTCTCTGAGCTACCCTTAATGTGGAGGTTTCTGCGGGTGCCCTGTGATGGACTGGCATCCCACCCAGGGAGTCCCCTGCCTTGTGCCCTGTGCTTCCTGGGGTAAACTCCAGACCCCCTGTGACCCTGTACAGGTTGGAAGATGAATGGATTCATATTTATGTAGTGTCTTTTTCTCCTCTAAGAAGTAAGCTCCTCTCCTTCTCCAAAAATCATTTACCTCCATACATACCAATGTATATGAGTAAAATACTATTTACAATGGTGAGTGTAGCATGGTTAAGTGGCCTTTTCCTCGTGGCATTACGTACGAGAATACACATTTTATAATGTAGAACGTGTGCAACTCCTCATTCAGTCTTCCTATTTAATATCACAACAGTGCAGACAAGCACATGAATAAACCATGAAATCCATTTAAAAATTAACAACTCTACCTAAGGCATAATTATGGTTCAATATCTCCTGGAGAGAAGAGGATGGATTGCAACTCAGCCACTTTGTGTTGTATAATACCACGGTATAGACTGGCATAAAATATTTAAGTTGTGTAAATTCATCAAACAAAGTGATTCAGGACACGCAAGCGGAGGCCAGCTCCTCATCTCGAATTTGCGTATCCAGCTTCTGCAAGACTCATTCTCCGAATTTGGGTCTGCATGTCCTTTAAGTAAAAAGATACGACTCTCAACTCTCCCCATATGCTGTAGATCGACCATTTTTTTCTTTTTCTTATCTTCTTCAGAGCTGTGCAATATAAATACACACAACAATTAATCTCCGTATAATATTCATAACCCTGCCAGATACTGGCCCTGCATTCAAGGCGGCCATTTTTAAATAAGCTCCCTTTTAGGCATTAAGTCCCTACAATGCTTCTCCTTAGAAATGCAATGGAACATTTGCGTCCGCGGTCTTCCCAAAGACTATCCAAAGTTGCTGTGAATTGTTATTTCCCTATTTATCCCATTCCCCCCGCCCCCCAGGGCTGGAACAGTAATTAACCCGCGAAGCCTTTACGGACGTATTTTGCTCCGTTTATAAGCCGGAACATGGCCCGAGAACGTTAGGTGAATTCTGAGTACCCTGAACAAATGCTAGCGGGACCAAGCCATCCACATGAATTAAACAAACAGGCGGCCGTGCTCCGGGCGCGTTCGCTGCTTAAGGCCGTCCTCCCATTTTCGTGAGGCCTAATGAACCCCTCGGATCCGCAAAGCGAGCGAAAATGCTGAGACGTCTCAGGTAAACGCACACGCCCGAGGGGTAGGCTTAGTACCAGCACACGGGCAGAACTCAAACGCTTACACAGATGGCCCGTCCCAGATCAACTGCTGTCTCTGCTCTTGCACAGTGCTGACTAGGGTAAAAAAAAAAAAAAAAAAAAAACCCGGGGCACAAGCATAGAAGTGCTGAGTTAGGCCGACCGGGCCGTCCCGGGCCCTGGCATACTTAAACAGTAGCCTCATCAATAATGCAAATTCCTCCAGCAGTTAATGTCTCATACACAACAGATTTGGTTTCTCCCGAGCCGAAGGATGGAATTACAAGTGTGACTGTGTTACCTAAAGCCAGGCAGGGTCGATGCAGGCCCGATCCTTCTTTCGGCATCCAGAGGTTTGTGGTGGAGCCCAGTTGTTCTGGTTTCAGTGCCCGTGAAGATACACACATCTACACTCACCTGATTGTCACTGCTGTTGGGCATTTTAGTTTTTTTATGGGCTACTGTATAATGACACTAGAAATGGATCCTGAAACAGGGTATATAGGCTTTTGTTCTCTCTGTAAGAAATTCCAGCAATCCCTTCCCAATTTCAGTGTATATCTGTTGACGCCATATATTGAGAACTGCAACATCGTTTTAGCATAGTGGTGAGCCTTCATTGCGTAATCACTAACTGACTAAGCCAGTCAGGTTCCTCACCATTCAGGAGCCCAGCAAAGCAGCACACCCGGAACTTAAACATGGAGAAGAACCTTCCACGTCGCTTTCTGTTGAAGTTCTGGCTGGCGTTCGATCTCAAACCACCCTGTTACAGGGACGACACAGGCTGGCTTCAGTTACGATGAGTAATTTCGTATGCCGTGCCGCAGTGTCCTGCTGCGTGGCGTTAGGATACGATTAAAAAAAGACGGCTTATAGAGTGAGATTTGAGAGTTCAAATGGTTAGTGGTTAGTGGCATGACTTTCAGCTCCGTTATTGCGATGCAGGAATCAGTTTCTTTTAATCATCAAGGGAGGAAGAATTATGGGGCCATCTTAGAGCGGTTAGCGTTTCGCTACGATAATTGATTTATTGTGTCTCTCCTTGAAGGACAGTTATGTATATTCAGCAGTGAGTCCACAGTCAAGGGATTGATGCTGAAGTCAGAACCCTGCATCATATAAACATATTTATGCCACTTAATATCTCCCTATCAGAACAGCATAGCTGTTTCTGAGGCCTAATGTTACGGCGGCAAATGGACACTCATTATGGCCGGAAATTATTATACTGTATCAGGTGAGATCTTCATAATGATAAAGAAAACATTTACATGCGTGATCTTTGCAGGCAAATGCAGGCAAACAGGAGTCTATTTAAGTGATTCTTTCCCATGCGTCCTTCAATACCCACTCGTCATCCTGGGATCACGGTGTGGGGGGACCTTCCCTGACACATGGGAATTCCTGGGAGACGCACAAGGGGTGATTCACTATCTCAAATCGGCTTGAATATAGGAGGGGACCCTCGCACGTCCGGGGAAAACACAACGCGTAAGGTTGTGGCACTACTGACCAAGCCACCGCAGTGCAGGGATCATTGGGTTAGAACTCAGCTCCTGTGGCCAGAAGTTTGTAGGTTCAAATCCCATGATCGCCAGAGTGATGTCACCACTGGGCCCCTGAGCCAGGCCCTTAACGCCAATAGTGCACATTGCTCTGGATAAAAGCACCTGCTAAATAAGTACTGGGGGGAACTTATATCCCTCCTGTACCAAATAAACCATCTAGCATTCAAATCCCTTTAGGGTTTGCCCCCCCCCCCCCCCCTGTGTAGATGTACATATAAAGCTTTGCATTCAAGCGGATGAGAGACAGGTGAGAGAAGCTGTGTATTACGCTGGAGGCTTACTTGAGTGTCCTCAGCAGGTAGAGGCTTGGGCTGTGTCTCCATGTTTGTGGCCCATCAGCATGACTGCAAGCCCAACGCGACAGTTATCCCCTACTTCCCAGCCAAGGCGAGTCATGCTATGAAATGAGATCCCTTGCCTTTTTCCTCTGTTCCACGTGACATAATTAATCATAAAACATCATCAATAAATCATGGATCGACTTAAAATATTAAAATATGAGCTGGCCCGCATTTGCTTGCATCATTCTGCTGATTCCCCCCCCCCCCCCCCCCATCTTAAAATGCGAATACGACCAGATTATCGCCTAATGCTTCCTGCTTTGCGCTTCGCCTTACAAATAGAGTCTGTAGCCTGTAAGTTGATAGCCAGGCTGACCTATTTTCCATCACCTGAAGTAATGTTGGGAGACTTGAACAGCGTGGATTATGGGAAAAACAGTGTAGGTTGCTGGATAAATGTGTTTTTTTTTTTCTTCACAGAGAGTTATTTATGTGTCGTTATAGCACAGTCCTTGCCCTTGTTTGTAGTAAATAATCAGAAATGAGTGTCAGAGATGTTTCTAAAAACTGTATTTTTAAACAGACATTATGCCTATCATTCCGTAGTGGCTTAGATATGTTGTACCCGCAAGCGTAACAGCACAGGGGAACTCGCTGTCCTGTGAGGTCTAAGCTGAGTTCAAAGGTCACTCTTTCAATCTTCTCTCCCTTTAATTCCTCCTTCTGCGACCCTCATGGCTTCAGGAAGGGGGGGGGGGGGTCGTTATGGCAGAATGGTCGGAAGGGTACACGAGAGGCCAAGTGCAGCTGGCCGCAAATACGGTGTTCGGGAAAAAAAATGCGTGGGGTCAGCCCCGGGAATCCAATCCAATCTATTAGAAATCATTACTGTTAGTGCAGGCTCACACGCACACATGCGCGCGCGGTCACACGGTCGCGCACTCTGACAGGGAAGCGTACCGCGCGCTGTCCTTCACGGTAACACGCCCTTTACTCTTGGTGCTTTTCCAAGGGCTCCCGACCAGTGTGTTTTTAAATAAGCCTTGGAAAATCATAGCGGTACAGGCGCTCGGTCCCACTGCGTCACGACAGGGCTGCTAAGTCACGTGGAGGGAGATTTACACGATGGAATTTATTCCCTGACAGTTCTCCAGTCAGGAAGGACTTTGCTCTTTTTTCCCAGGAGCCCTTTGCTCAGCCCAGTCATATTGCTTCCGACAGAATCAGCCACATTAATTCTGCCTCTCTCTTCCTCGCTGGTCTGACTGGCACGGAACATAACCTATTTTTGGTAGCTTTTTAGCAACATCGGCTACGCTCTTCTCAACGGAACTTTCAATCACTAGAAGGAGAGGAACACTTAAGACTGCAGTGCATGCAGGGACTCTCAGACACTGTAGTTTTCTGCAGCGTTTTTTAATTTTTTTTGCCTGATTTCCACTATTTTTAGCTATGTGAACCCTTTAAATAACTTTCATCATTTTGTCTTATTTCATTTTCCAAATAACATCCAATCATTACAATCATTTAAATGTTTGAATGGAGAGGAGTTTAAGTACTTTTGCGAAGTCAGATGCATTTTCACTTGAAAATGGAGAAGAAATATAGTATTATTATTATTATTCGAATTGCTGCAGCAAAGGAACTAGGTTGGATGGGATTTTTTCCAGTTTGCCATATGGAAAATACACTGACCTATTTTCCATGGTAAATGGGTTGTGTTAAATTTTATTTTCTGAAAAATGTTGGTGGCACAACAGTTATAGGGAGTATTACACCGCGGATGTGTTCTCTTCAGTCTGAAAAATAGTAGGACGCTATTTATTTCAAGTGATTATCCTGTTACGTTACACTTAGCATTTAGCTTAGCTTAATTGAAAGCTAAGTGAACTCTGACCTTTTCAGCTGCATTGTGGTTCCTGTCACATGACACCCTATTGACAAGAGCTCTACTTTGCAATTAAACATGCTATGCGAAGGCTATAGGCACGAAACTCATGACAGCAATCGATTATTATCGCCCCGTGCGTTTAGACGGCTTCGCATCATGCATCGGTGCTTGTATGATTCTTTCGTTCTTCCTGAAGAGAAGATTGTAGGGTGTCAGTGTGAAACCTTCAAATCTTTCAATCACTGGAATGAAAACACATATTTCAGGGATGTTTGCCTCATGTCTCCACCCCTCCCCCCTCCCCCCAGCAAAGCCTCGCAGGTGATTGTCAGTGTTATCAATGGTCCACATCGATATGAGGAGCTAAGGATCTTCTGCTAAGGAGAATCCGCGCCGCCTTCTTCCGTTGCAGAGCAACGATACGAACCCATTTGGGAGTCATGATCATCCCGAGTAGCTAACCTTGCATGAAAACAAAGGGAATTGTTGTGAAGACTAACGGCAACAGATGTAGCTGCTGGATGCTTCATCAATACACATACACATGATCAAAAACACATGCATATTTATTAATTCATCCATCTGTCTGCCAAGCTGTTTATCCAACACAGGGTTGCTGTGACTATATATGCATTAAAGGGCATATATTACATTATGATATACATTAAAGCTGGAGTAAATGGAACATGTGCCGTATTCCATCTAAAAGAGCGGCCCGACGAGCAGATCCCGCCATGCGGAGCGGATGCACGGCGCACACGCGGTAATCAAATTCCTGCCAGAATGTAATTAGTTCAGCTTCCTCATAACGCAGGCAAACAGGCGCTCTGCCAAGCCGGTTAGCGTAACGGCAGGCAGGCAGTCCCTCGCTCCGACGTGCACCGCGGACCTGCTTTCCAGACAAACATGTTTGTGTTTTCGATAGCCGTATTTATCTTAAATAAGAATCGACTGGCAATGTAACGGGCTCTCCAGCATTGGGGCCGCCAGAGAGCATGGACTCGCCCAATTGTCCTGCTCGTTCCAAAAGGTTCTGGTATTTAAGTCTGCTAGATGTTTTGCGGTTTATTTATTCGAAGGCAGGCCTCCGTCGGAGCCAGGGAGGGGGGAGGGGGTGTATACCCCCCCTCAGAATTTAATTTGGCTTCAGGTGCCCCCCCCGCCCACCAAAAAACAGACCTTCGCATTTAAGTACTTAGGTTGTCTCGTTCCTCAATACCAAACTCCCTCCTACACAATAGTGCTCAATGTTGAACACAGCACATATATCTGCTAGAAGGTGGCTATACCCCCCCATCCCCCATAGGCATGTTTCGTCTGGCAGAAGAGGGGGTGGGGGGGGCTCACAGGGGTCACACTGGGCCTGAGCAGCCCGGATAACGGCGTGTTTGCCCAGCAAACCCAGGGCGACCCGCACGCCTTAAACAAACGCAACCCTGTCTCCCACAAGCAGCATTTTCACACGCACCGCCCGGCCGCGTCCGTGTCGACCGTGCCCCGCGGTTAGAGCCGCGCGCCGCCCGCCGTCTCACGCTGTGTGCTCGCCCGGATGCCGATTGGCGCGGCCGTGCTCGATCGGCCGGAGCCTCGTCGCACGCGGAGCTGCGGCGAGCGTCTGTGGCATCGCACGGAACACTCTTAGAGCCCAGGACACAAACGTCGTTAAGGAAGCAAAACATGTTGGTCTTTGGTCTGTATTTTGTCATCCTTGCATTATTCGGGGATTCAAGGAGAATTCATAAGGCTACAATGAAATACTTGTTCACCTAGGTCAAGTTGCCATGGTTTAAAGAGGCAGTACTTAATAAATGATATTGGTGATACTGATATTGATGATTATACTGTGAGTTATCAGTACTTGTGTAACATTCTCATTACTGTTGGGAAGAAGCTGTTTTATGGGTCTTGAAATCCAGGTCCTGATGAAGCTGATGACCCTGGCACCGTTCAGACCTCTTGTCTTCCTCTATCTACGAGCCCCCCCCCACCCAGAAGTCCTTCCAGAGGTGACACCGGATAGTCGTCTGTGGCAAGATAGGATAAGACTCCCTGTCCCGTGATCGGCCTGACATCTGCCCGGCCTATTCTTCTTCTCACACAGGAGCTCCAGGATCTCAGAATAGAGACCCCCTTCCTCGTCATGCAGTAGGCCTTATTTTACACCGATAAAACCCCTCTGGACTCATCATTGGACTGGAATCATGTGTTGCCATCAGCTACATAGATTTTTTTTTTTTTAAGGAAGATAATGCAGGTCAACATGCGTCTTCCCATATGTAATTCTCATTGCTAACGGTTGAATATTAATGTGGGTATTGAGCTGCTCCTTTAGCCAGTCGACTAGAACACGGGGAAAATGTAATATATCGAGGGCAGGACTGAAAGAGGAAATATTAATTTTGAGCCAGTTACATTTTCTCCTTAATCTTGAGATCCATGCACAGGTCAATGCAAGTCTTAACATATGCAATTCCCATTGCTAACAGTTGAATATTAATGTGGCTAGTGAGTTAATCATTTAGCCAGTCAACTAGTTGGGGTGGAATTTATTTTATCTAGGGCCAAAATTGGAAGGGAAAATAATACTTTTTGAGCCGGCTACATTTCCTCCTTACTCTCGAGAGCACCTTTAGCTTGCCCTATGCTAATGTCGGAGCGGTCCGCTGTCAGCTAGCGTGTTCGCTAACCGTGGCTCGAGAACGAAGCTATGAAAATTCAGTCAGGAATGGGGGCAGTGAGTTTAGGGAGGGCAGAGACACCGATTTTGGTGTTCCTGAGCGATGGAGGAATAACCTGAACAGGGGAGCGGTAATTTCGCCCCGTTGGGCGTCGGGTTACCCGGCGGCATTGATAAATATTTCACTGCTGCAGGAGAGAGGCACTTTAATGTCGCTCCAGCTCCGCGCGGGATATCTCAGCCCGCTCAATGACACTGCTCTTCAGCCATGCACAGAAGAAGCAGTGAAGTTGCTGCCTGACACTCTACCCATATGCCTGTGCCCCCCCCCCAGGACCCGGCCTGAAAGGAGTGCCTTATGAGCAGTCTGCGAAAAAACGGCACAGTCATTCCCAACAACGGGGCCCGTTGTTTTGGGCTACGCAGTCGACCGGTGTAGCGTATCCACCCAGTGTGCTAACCGCTACTTCTCAACAAGGCACACCTTTCCCAGGCTCATGGCCGACGGAGGTCCAGAGGCGCCCCGGAAAACGGGGAAGCCCGTGAGGATTTCACCAGCGCCCGTCTCGAATCTGGCAACCCTTTTGGTTGGGGCATCTAGGTCCTGTCATGTTACACTGGCACGCTGGGTTTATGGAGAACCCATAGGAATGCTTAATGTTTACAGTTCTGCTGCATTTTTTAACCATTATAAGTTCACAATATTTCCAGTGAGATTTAACAGGAATTTAGCTGATAGCTTTGTAGCGCATTAGCAGAAACTCAAAGCTTCGGTACAAATAAATAATCGAGTTCATTTGGACTCTCACATCTGAAAACCGGATCCGCTTTGCTCTAGTCCAGCCCTGTGAGCCTCTGACTGTTACAACCCAGCAGCTCTCACGCGTTCCTTCTCGTGCCACATAAACAATGTATTACTGCTCTGCGGGTGACTAAGAACGTGGTAATTACCATGACAACGCAATGGAAATGCAGAGTTTATTTTTGGCTATAGTCCCTGTGACTCATAGTCATAGTTAGGCACAATGGTTTCTGCTTAATAATTTTTTTTCAAGGTTAATCGTGTATGTTCCAAAACATCACTGCGGTCTCCCCACCCACTCTCCATGGCAACCGGGATGGGGTGGCAGCCTCCACATTATGGCAGATCTCAACTGTGCTTTATAAGTCTGTGTGATAGACAAGTATGAACACCATTATCTGCTTGGGGGCTGTGTAGGCGAGTGGGAATACCGTTTTCTGTTTGGGGGGGTGGTTAGCAAATAGGAATACCAGCTTCTGTGTAAGGGGAGTGTAGGTGTGTGGGAATACCTTATTCTTTTATGGGGGGGGGGTGGGCG
>JAODKL010000049.1:4482055-4502511 GCA_026780765.1 Petrocephalus schoutedeni
TAGGTGTGTGGGAATACCTTATTCTTTTATGGGGGGGGGGTGGGCGAGCAGGAATGTCATCTTCTGACTGGGGGGGGGTTGTGTGTAGGCGAGTGGGAATACCGTCATCTGTTTGGGGGGGGGGGGGGTTGCGATTAGGAATACAGTTTTCTGTATAAGGGGAGTGTAGGGGTGTGGGAATGCCTTTTGTTTCAAGGGGGATTTAGGCAGGTAGGAATGTCATCTTCTGTTGGGGGGCTGGGTGGGTGTGTAGACAGTTAGAAATACCATTTTCTGTGTGGGGGGTAGGCGTGGGAATACGGTCTCTGGCACTGGGAGTGTAATGGAGGGGAATAGCATCTACTGTTGTGGGGGGGGGGGGTAGGGGATTAGAAATACCATTTTTTGTATGGGGGTGTGAGGGAGGGAGAATACCATATACTTTTTGGGGGAGCAAAGGTTTCGGAGGGGCTTAGACAAATAGGAGTAACATCACCTTATGTACCAGAGGGCATGTAGGGCAGTGGGAATACTGTCTCCCCTACGGGAGGGCAGTGGGAATACTGTCTTCCATACCGGAGGGTATGTGGGGGAGGGGGAATACTGACTTTAGGGGGTTGGAGCGTAAATCACTGGGGAGGTGTGAGGGCTTCTCTTTTCATCATGGCAGACCAAACGTCTCTATTGCCTGGGATTACAGAGAAACCGGATGTAATTTACCTCTCAAGACCAGAACCTTAGTATTACACTTAATATCCTTGTGCTCAACGCATCTCATTTTATTGTCCTCTAATTAGTAGACTTTGCCACTTGCGAGGTCAGCTAACTGGCTGTAAGAAGCTATCTAGGCTACTTTTTACTCATCTAGGTACACTGGGCAATGTGAATAACAATGAAAAGAAAGGTGTACAGGGGCAGATGGGTATTTATGGTGCCGTAATGCATATAATAGAGGTGCAGGCCCTTGGCCTCGATTGTGCTCTGACATTTGGCCGTACAGCTCACTGCACCTTCCCCCATAATGACACTTGCGTACCATATTGCGTAACTTCAGGAATGAGGCCTTGCTACACACTGCACATGTGTGCAATGGAGAAACTCTGGATCATCGATAACCAATTTACGACCATTGGATCTTTCCTCCAGCCCTGTAAATTTAAGGGTCATGTATCACTAAACGGCTATTTTACAGGTAAAGAAGGGCAAAATTTCACACAAAGGGACAGCCAAAAAGGGGAACAAAAATATACCACAAGTTACAGTTTTATATGTTTTGTAATTTGTTATCTGATAGCGAGAATTTGCAAGTCATACTTGCTGTTTTAAAGTGATAATGTCAACGTTTTTTTTATTTAACTGGGACAGCAAACTGATACAAAATCTCTTGTTTATTATGGACCTGATCCTAAGGGGCAGGTTACATATTATATACTGCGTTATATATTATTAATTATAGGCAACAATGCAAGCTCCATTTCAGATGCATGTAGCTGCACCCTACATATTAACTGTCACCATATCCAGGCACTTTAAGAACGGCTGTCGACAATAATGACTTATATCTAAAAAGAAAACCCGGGGGAATATTTTGGAGGGTCAAAAAATCCCCATCACAATTATACCTTTGCACCACCAGCCTGTCCTCTGCTAACAAGCGTTAACATGTGTAAATAAAGGTGGTCTTGACGTAGGATTGCACAGAAAAGGCTTAATCTGTAATGACAAACAACTTTGTCTGCATACAAATGGGGAATTTGAATCGTTTGTTTAGGTTCCAAACAGAACAAGGCCTAGAACAAAACACAGCAAACAGCATATTCCCTCCCTGGGAAGCGGGATTTCCATGTAAGCTCCCGGAGGTCAAAATAATCGTCATGAACTCACCCCGACATCCGATAACATTTTCGGAGCAGCGCAGGTGAACTGGAGCCTCAGTAAATGACAAGGTATTTCGAATGCCAATTTGACGCGACAATTTCCAGCCCTTGCCTCCAACATTAACAATTACAAATTGCTCAGTGAATATTAATTCTTGCATGAGTACTTCTCAGATGCATCCAAGATACATTCTCGGCTTTCCCAAGTTCAAGAATCACTTCAAATTACTATATATATGTTTTAGGAAACTGGAAATATGGGACATATGTTCTTATTCAATAAAATATCTAATGGTCAGTGATGATATATCAGGGTATTCAGGATCTCTCTCTCTCGCTCTCTCTCTCTCTCTCTATATATATATATATATATATATATATATATATATATATAATCTGCTTCTTGTAAAATGCACTGCAAGGAAAGGTTATATAGATCTTTTGTGATGTTTATGGAAATTATTGATCACGCTCATTACAGCACAGGAGTCCATCTAAATGGTCACTGCAATTGCTGGCGTGTAAAATCACAAAAGTGGCTCGTGCTGCAGAGCTCCGGGGCGGTGAAACAAAGTCGCTCATTAATGCAGCCGCCCCCGAGCGAGCGAGGTCTTACCAGACAGGCGGGTTCGCTTGCCTAACCGGGGGGGGCTCACGTCGCCAAATTCTCCTGGTATTAAGACCAGATTACAAAAGAGGTGTGTAAAGAAATGACGACAGACCAGATGACCGTGGGATAAAAAAAAGAAGTAGCTCTCCAGCTAGCTTAAACAAAAAGCTAGCAGGTTAAAGTGGCTCCCAGAACGCATGCCAGTAGGTGTGGTGGCTCACTGTGTAACAGGCTGGCCTTAATCTGGCAGGACTGTGCGCCCGATTCCCGCCTCAGGCTCCGCGTGTGGTGTTTGCTTTCTCCCACGGTCCAAAGACATGCCATTCCAGGTAAATCGGTGCCTCTAAATAACTCATTGTGCGTGTCTTGTGATGGACCGGAGTCCCATCCAAGGTGCTTCCTGGGATCGGCTTCAGGCACACGGTGATCTGGTACTGTGTAATCGGCGATGAGAAATGGACGGATGGATGGAATAGCATGCCGCCTAATTATGAAATCGTCATAAACACCTGACACACCTCGATACATTTTTTTTTTTTAAGCGAGAAAATAAATCAGTGCAAGGATAATTGGAACGTCGGGCCAGTCATGTGTAGGGCCGAGATTTAATACCCGGGTGAGTTATAATAAAGGCTTTAAAATGTTAATTAATGCCTTTCCACTGGGTGCTCGGTGTTGCGCGGAGGAAAGGGGCTGATCTCGGTTCAGTTCTGTACAAATATGTCACAGCTCCAACATGACAAACCTTGAACCCAGTGTTTCTCAGCCCGGTCCTCGGGGGACCCCCAGCCAGTCCACGTTTTTGCTGCAGCCCAACTGCCTGCCAGACAGTCTATATTTCTGTACCTGCGTTATGTAACAGAAATGTGGACTGTCTGGCAGGGAGCAAAAACGTGGGCCGTCTGGGGGTCCCCCGAGGACCGGGCTGAGAAACATTACCTTGAATCAGATTTAAATTAGTCTTTGAAGGCTGAGGAGGCCCATGTTTGGAAGTGTGTGTGTGTGTGTGTTGCAGTAGAGCAGGGGTTCACTTGCTGGCCTACCTGACTGTACCTATAAGCTTGTGCTACAGCTCTCGTCTGAGCGTGTTACAGCCGCGAGGCTTTGCATGTGACCCAGCCGTCCCCATGACCGGCTCCAGAACAATGAGGCCCATACATCCCCGCTCAGCTCGTGCAGAGGAATGTGTGGCTTCATCTCTCCCATCAACCGTATGAAATCAGAAGTTATCAACCACACTGCACTACGGAATCGTCCCTGCCGATGTCCGCACTTGGTGTTTTCCTTCGCGTTCAAGGGCTTCTCTTCATCTGAAAGGGGCTTTGAAATGACATCTCCAGTGTTTACTTACAGCATAATGGCTGCTTTGTGCATAACGGAGCTTTTGGGTCACAATACCTTGCCCACTTAACCTCAACCCTTACCCAGGGCGGCTCAAGAAAATTACTCTCTCTGACTCATTTTCTCAGTCCTTGTTGAAGGATTTCTGCATTTTCTGGCCATTTTCAAAAGATAAGATACATTTACAGTTTGCATGTTCCCTGTAACTAAACTAAATATGGAGGAAAGTCTAAATATTTTGGCCCACAGGCATTATTTTACAGTACTTGCGGAAGTCAAGATGGAACATTTCAATTCTTTTTTTTTTTTTTTTTGGCAAAGCATAAAAGTATCCTTTCGTCCATCCATGTCTAGTCCATGGTGGTAAAGATGGAACCTATCCCAGAATGCACAGGGTCCAAAGCAGGGTCACCATGGACAAGATGGCAGTGAGTGACATCACAAATCTCTTCAAACATGAAAAATCGAAGTATTGTAAATTCTAGATTTCATACGCAGATCCTCTTATAGTTAAGAGTGCTATTGCTTTGGCCCAACTTTGCCGCAAAGCACCATGGGCACAGCAGGCTTCTCAAGGTTACTCTTTGTCGCAATCTGTCATCAGCTGTCCTCCCCCGATGCACCACCCCCAGTCCCCGGGGCTTCACGTATACAGAGGATGCGCGGGAACGCGGGTTGCACAGTGACGTCGGTCCTCTTCAATTTCTTGATGAGAAGTGAAATTCCAGATTGGAACCTCTGCGTGAATCTAGAACCCTCTGCACCAATTCTATTTCTCCCCCCATGAAGCTCTTTGGATTACAAATGGCCCGGCCTCTGTCCCTGCCAGTTTTTTCTCTGCGTCACAAGGCCGCGGGGGAGGTGGGGGGGGGGGGTGACGTGGCGAGGATGCTGTAGACAGGCTAAATGTTTACCGCTAAATGCTCCTTTGTCAATATGGTGAAAAGACTGGCTCCCCCAAGGTCGCTTCCGCTGTGTTCTTTGCCATCACACCTTATGTTCACTGTCTTATATTTAGCATGGATTGCCTTGCAAAGAATTATATTACTGGTGCAGGATAATAGGCATTCAGTTTCTTAGGGGGGAATGCAGGATGTCACGGCGGATGGGAATAGGCAGGTGAGTTGACCTTGTTCACATGTAATTCTAAGACAAGAGCGTAATTCTCGTCGCTCGTTTGCTTTTACTACCTGGGTTAGCGTCAGCCGCTCGCGGACACGCATGCGACGGAGCAGAGCGCTCATCCCCAGTAACTCATCTGCCTGGCCCCTCCCCGGCCACCCGCCCCCGAGCTGATTACACTGGCGCTTAATGCGCGTCACGCACCCTGGAGGCGCCGAGCGGAAGTGCGGGGGGTCAGTCTGTCACGACGGCTGCTTAGCCCGCCTGGTCTCCCCCCCCCCCCACAATGATGCATGTCCTGCTGCCTGGCTTCCATAATCCGGCCCAGAAATGCGATGGGATCGGCGCAGGATCCGACGCCCGCCCCGGCGACGCGGCAGACCCCATTACCGGCTATCAGCCAGCGCTGGAGCTGATGCGTACGCGTCTCCCGCAGGGAGATGTCAGGGAAATATCTGAGCGGTGTCATGCCGACATAAATATCGCCTCACAGAGGCAGTTTGGGCGCATTACTGAGCCGGCTAACGGTTGGCAGTTCGTTCCTGGGGGGGTTTCTCCGCAGATGAGAGGGTAAACCTCGCAGAAATAACGGCGTCTCCGCGTGCCGGGGAAAATGACACGCGGGCCGGGATAATTACATGCGCTCCCGCAGCCCCGGTGCTTGTCACGCCTGCATCTCTGCGCGCGGAAGGAGCCGTGCTGCCTGGCGCCGCGCCACGGTACCGAGGAGCCCGAGAACCCCGCGCATACGAGTCCGGATCGAGAATTAAAAGCCCTTAACGAGGCCCCGAGGACTTGACACCTCCCCCCGCACACCTCCTTGTCTGCTCAGATTTACACGGCATGTGCACAGACTATGCCTTGGCCCCTGCGTACTGAGAAACCCGCACTGCAATGTGCGTAAGGGCCCCTGGACATGGTCTACTAAGCTTCCACTGGAAGGACTGACTCGGGGGAGGGGAGGCCACCCGTTTGCACCCTGTCCAACCCCCCCCAACCATGCAGCATGAATCAGGCCTGATATCCCGCAACCCCCCCCACCCATGACCTCCCCGTGTCAGCAATGCACAGTCATGTGACTGGGTCATGTGACTGGGTGTCATAGGGGGTCAGTCTCTTTCCTGACTCTCGAGTCCCTCCCTGCTCTCTAAGGGCCCCCGAAACCGCCGCGAGCGTTTTCCGGAACTTTCCCGCGGGTGTCTAAGTGCTTCGTGTCGGCTGTGCTTCATTGTGCCCTAGAGTGTAAATTTCATGCAGGGGACGGACTGCGTCGGTGCTGAAAAGGGCAATAAAACGGGTTCCTGCAAGCGACTGAAAATGCCCACCCGCCCCCCACGAGCACTCTGATTGGCTGTGGGTAAAATAGGTGGGGGAGGATGGGAGGTTGGGCAGGATCATTCCTCAAACGGGACCTAATTGATGAGGACAGGCAGCTTCTAATGACTGGACTGATTATGCCTTTCACACTTGCTGTAGGAAGGAGGCAGATAACCTTGGAAGGCGGGACTTCCCCTGTGATGGGAACAGACACCTCGCAGGCACCGGGGGGGATCAGAAGCGTTAAGAGTTGTGATGTTTTCCGTTACCTTTCCAGCGGGGGATGTGCTGGCATGCTGGTCTTCATCTTCCTCATCTTCGTCGCTCATTTTCTCTTGGCTCACAGCGCTTCTAGTTTAAAACATTAACCACCACGTTTTCATTCTTAACCTCCATTTCTGACAACTGCCAGAAATAAAACAAAACAATCACGACGGCTTAGGCCGATTGTGATGGTTTAATTGGACCAGACCAGCCTAAACATGCCGATGGTGTTTCCTTACGCCGGTTTGGCCTGCGGGTCCCGTGACGACGGCCCTGAGCGGAAACCCAGATGATTCTCTCCTATCCCATAATATCTGTCAGATCAGCTCAGTGCCGACGACTGACGGGCGTGCCGATTGTTCGCTGGTGTGTAAGGGCTCGCCGTCTCGTAGCAGCGTGTGCTCATGGCAGGGGCCAACATTGCAGCGATCATGAGGGACTCGGGCATCGTGGGGAAGATTCCGGCTCCTAACTGACCCTGCTGCTGACGGCTTTCCAGCTCAGCCTTTCGGGTTTCGAAAGCCTCGCTGGTCAGGCTATAGGGGACTTTCCCCAGCCCTTACGCTCTCACCTCACACCCAAAGCTCAGGGCGTTTCTCAGCGGTGGAAATTCCAGCTCCAGAAAGTAAAAATCCAGACCAGGATTTAGTTTCAACCAACCAGTTGAGCATAAAGAGTCTCAGTCACAGAGTGCTCAGCTGGCTGGTTGAAACTAAATCCTGGTCCGGATTTTCACTTTCTGTATTTCCACCTCTGGTGCTACTTCCAGCCCCACTCAGCGCCATCAGAGATGGCCAGAGCAAAGCTGGCTTTTACCCAGCTTCAGTGTTCAAAGTCATTATCAGGGATACATCACCCTAGCTAGTGCAAACCATGTGCTAATTAATACTGACGATTTGTCACCTTTCAATGACATCAAGGATACACATTTACATTTATATATTGGGCAGATGGCAGAAAAGCAATGGCGAGAGATCAGGACCCTAACCCTAACCTAACCCTAACCCTAACCTAGCCCACAGAGCCGCACACCACCATATATCACATGTAATTTTACCTTGTTATATGCTTCTTCCAAGTATAGCATAACTGCATCACAATAAAGCTGGAGAATTCTTGCCATCAAGGAAACAGCTTTTTGTGACATGATCATCATTAACTGGTGAACGGGGACATTTCACTCCAGACGTTCTAAAGGATTTTCTGTAATAGCTTTACAAGGGGGAGGCTCCGTTTGTGAAGGACGCTAAAAGAATCGGCATGGGGTTATCGCATGACATGCCAGAAGGCCTTCTTTCCCCGAGAGGGATAATTCATGTAGCCTTCAGTTTTTATTTACCAACCACATGACCAAAAAATAAAAAAACACAACAACAACATGATACGATCTCTGCACAGCAAAGGAAAGAGTAACAAGCAGGAATAAAGAAAAAGTTAAAATCCTTCCAGGTGACATTTGTGGGTTGATGGCTTCATACAAGCTTCCTTTTCATGAGAAGCCAATTAAAACTCCCCTATCTCCAGCTGGGCTTTAGCCCAGGAACCTAGCCTGGATTTTCATTTATCTCCTTGATAAAAGGCCAGTGGTATCACCGGACTATCAGACCCCAGCCGATGGCAGCCTAAGGACTCTGACATTTGACCGATCGATGCTGGCTTCTGTACTGATTGGGGGCTTATGCCCCACAATAGCATCCATGGGCTAAACAGAAAAGAGAGAAAGTTAACCGCAATCTCCAAAGGCCTCTTTGGACAAAGTTCTGCTCCCCGTGTGTTTTTCACTCACTTCCATGACGCTAAAACCAGGGCCAAACTTAAAGGACTTCTCCCAGGTCAAGGACTATGGTTTCCATCATGGGGATGGGATACGTTCCCACAGACTCTACGGGGCCTCAGACTCCCTTTAAAGCCCCCAACCCTAAATCATAAAGCTGGGAGATGTTTAAGACATCGTTCTCTTAAACCCGAGCCTTTGTCTAGGATCCTTCTTACTCTAATAACATACAACAGCTTCTGGAAGCAAACTACAGTCACTCATACCCTAAATACTAATTTTCATCTTCTTTTTCTCTTATTTCCATCCACTTCTCCGGTCTGCCGTCGTACCGTCCAGACTTCCTGAGCGGGTCAGACGAAGGCGTCCGCGCGAATGCAGTGGAATACAGACACAGAAGGCCGTCGAGGCGGAATCCGCGTACGGAAAGGCGAGGAAATGACATTGTTTAACGCGACGGAGGCCCGAAGTGCAGCTACGCGCCGCCGTTCTGCGCCGCCTCAGTCATTCTGTTCCTCGGCGTGCTGGTGACTAAGGGAAGGCTGAAAGAAAGGCGTTCAGTCATCAGGATGCCTGGGAGCGCGCGAGCCGGGATCAGATCAGACACACATTATGCTGCGCTCATTATACTGTCTCAGGAGCGGGGCGATCCGGAGCACTCTGGCACTGATCCCCACCTCCGAACGGAAAAAGCGCCATTAGCCCCCTCTCTCAGGAAAGGCGCGCTGGCAATCACGGAACACGCTCGCCGTGCCTTGGACTATCGCGTGTCCAGGTCAATGGGGAGGCAGTGGCTAGGGGGAGGGGCAATGGGGGTGGTTTCGGGGAACGGGCACCTATCGGTCGCGAATCGGCCGACCGTATTAAGGCCTGGCCCGGCGCCGGCTTGCGGACGCCAAAAACATGTTTTCCGTAAAACTGAGCCAGAGGCCTGACTATTAAAGCAGCCTAACCCTAACCCTATCCCACGTGCAGGACCGCAGAACAGGTACCTGGACCCCCCCCCCCCAATCCCATCCCGCACACCCCCCCAGAGCCACCAGCCGGAGCCTGTGCTGTCTCTGCGTTCCACAGAAGCTCTTAATAATTCACCCGCCCTACGTGATCATTTATTTAGCGACCGATGCGAAAGCGAGTCTCGAGTTTCACCCGCGGAGCAAACCATCACGGGTCAGAGTAGGGCCTGTCCCCCCCCCCCCCCCCCCCCCCCCCCCGTCTCCACTCCAGTGGGTCTGGCCAGCCTGGGATCACACGCGCGCTCACAGAAAGGCCTCAACCGGATTAGCATTATTGCGCACGGCAGACCGGAAGCGGGGCCCGTCTAGCCGCCCAGGGCCGGCCCTGATCTGGCCGCCCCTCGACCCAGAACCGCCAGCAGCCCAGCAGCACCGCAGCAGACGCTTGCAGCCGTTATTGATTCAGCGCCGGCTCTGAGTCACTCTGCCAGACCAAAGAAACCCGAGATCATCTCCGCAGAGCTGGCGTTTAATTGGTCTCTTTTCTTTTATTCATTCCAACTCCGTTAGGTTTTATGGGGCCTGTAGCGCTTCGTGGCGAGTACACTCTGTAAATAAACATTCTAATAAATACTCTACAGAACCCAAAGGCAGAAAAGATGTTTAATATACCTGTAAGATAATATCCAAATATTCCAAACTGTTTATCCGGTTCATGTTTGGGGGGGGGGGGGGGTGGAGCCTATCTCAGGCAGTTTAGGAACAAAGGCAGTGAAAACACCCCGGATTCGATGCCAGTCTATTGTTAGGGACTCGCAAAAACACATTACGAGTTCACCTCACTGCGTGTTTTTGGCCTGCAGGCAGAAAGCCGAGTAACCAACGGAAACCTGTTCTACATGGGAAAAACATATAGCTCCACGTAGGGGTCGGACTCAAACCCCCAACCATAGAGGCATAAGGCGGCAGCCCCATCTACCATTTCTTACATTCTTAATATGACTTGTCCTTCACAGAGTGATGAAAAGATGAAAGCATAGTCATAATCGGAAACACAGCAGGGCCGGATTCGGGGGGGGCTGTAGCACGCAGAGCACTGTGCTAACAACACAATCCCAGGCAGCATACATAAATACTAACCCTTCCCTCCACTGTATGTTGTGATGCATACAATCTTTAGGTAAATGTACAGGGGTCCATGAATACATACAATTATATAACTGGAGGTGGGGCAAGGTGACATTTTATTTGGGGGGTCTAGCTGAGGTCCTGTCCTTAATTCCTAAATTCTGAATCGAACCATCATACTGCAATAATCCCCCAGCGGTTCACGTCTGGCGGTTTCTCGCGGTAATCAGACACGCCTCCGTTACGGCACTGACACCCCTTGGCGCGAGCCGCGTTTAACGGCGAGGGGGATGCCGAGGAGGGCTGGGGGAGGGCGGGGTCTCCTGCCAGCCCCTTCACTGCGGCCGCTTATCCTTCCACGCAGGTTAGCGACGTTCCGGCGTCCCTTAAGCGCGAGATCCACCCGGCAGAGTAAGGAGGCAGCCGACTAGCTGGGACTCAGCAGGACATGTGCTTCTCCGTACGAATATGAACTGCTTTAAATCGCTAAACCTTCCTCAACGTCCAGAATCAGAGAAGGGGAGATCAAGAGGGGTGACATTTATATGAGGAGAATTCATTTTGCCGCTGCTTTGAATGGCCGGTTTAATGAGCAGGAAAATCTTACAGTGCATTTTCCCTGTTTATGAAAAACTGTGGTTATTAAATTGTCGCCTCGCATTGTGCAGCTGGTGCCACACAGAGGACGGCCCCACACAATTTCTGGGCACCGTTTTCTATTGCCACCATCGACACCTCTTCTCCGAAGCAGCACTGCATCATGGGAAGGAAGGTCGGAGGTCACTTTCCCTGCCCGTCAAGCGGGTATGGCAATCCACGCTGGACACCCTACAGGGCAGTTAGTATCACTTCCATTATTTTAGCCACTTGCCCAAATCCAAGGTATACCCTTTAGACATAAAATAATCCCCTAAACTAATTTTACGGCAGAAAAAGGAGGGCTTTCTTCTTCTCCATTAGTGACCTCAGTCCAGAGATGACTTCAGAGAAAAGGAAGTATCCGTTTCACTTTTCACCACTTTAAATTTGTAATAAAAGCAGGATACGCATTCTACACCCTGATATAACACGTTATGCACAGCTACGTGATATTGGATCCGGCATTAAATACTTGGGGATTGCAGAATCCTGAAAAACATGCATTTTTACTGTCCCTTATGGCTCTGGATACAAGTAAGGAGAGACAGCTATGATCTGACACCGGGGTATCTGCCGGTCACACTGACAGGTCACACTGACAGTGGAAACGGACTGGCAAAGCACGGGGATTCTGCCCCTGTCACATGACTGCCCCCCCCACACGCAACAGAACAAACTAGATAATCTGGAAATGGGCCATGACCCCTAGACATCACAGGGTGGTGGAACAGGGACCCTCCCCACCAAGGTCACATGACGCACTGTCCATGACATGCACTTCAAAGAGATTCACTTGGAAGCCCCCCCCCCCCCAAGCCCCCTCCCCAGCCGAAGCGGTGTTTAATTAACCATGCTAGTTTTAGAAAGGTATGAGGAGCATACATTGGGGGGAGGGCCAGCGAAGGAGAGGCAGATGCCCGCGCCTCAGATGGCTGCAAGCGAATAATTACTCTGATCGAATTTACACACGCGGCAGCAAGAGGCAGGGGTGTTAGGGGGGGGGGGGTCAGGATTTGGGGAATACCTCGTCAGCGCTGCAGAGATGACATTTAATTCTACCTTCCTCCCACTTTCTTCACCACTGGAAAAAGCACACACACACACACAGGACAGAGCTTTTTCATGCATATTAAAATCTCAGTGGGCCGTTACCTGGAGCTGCAGTATGCCTTTTCAGTATTCCCTAGCTCTCTTGCAGGGAAAAAAATGTATCTTTTATCACGTTTCAAAACACCTGATAATATGCATGCATGGCCATTTATCTTCTACGGCGCCTACCCAGCACAGGTTGGCGGTAATGTGCATATATTCAATATGCAAACTGTTTTTCATTTGTAACCATCTGACTGGCTGACAAAGGCATCACAGATGGGGGTGCTGCCATGCATTTACGGCTAGGCAGCGCTTTTAAGCCATTTTTTTGTAAATCACCGGTAAACTTTTTCTTTTCCCGGTTAGACAGCTACTGCAACTAATGCATTTCACGTTTTTTTTCCCCCGCAGATTCAATGTCTTTCCGCCACTCAAAAGCAAAGCGACTCCATCCGGCACGGAGAGGCTACTGCCAGGTCTGGAAGCACGCTGGCAAACGAAAAGGATGTAACGCAGAGAGCCTCTTCCACCTTAATATTTCATACCTTTCTGCATTTACACAGGGTGGGAAAAAAAACCTTCTTTGATGCTAGGATGCTGATGGCAGCACATTAAAAACAACAACAATCACATGCAGAACATCTGTAATACCACTGATCTCTTTATAGAGAGATAAAACGAATTAGTTAATATATTCTACATCTTCCGCTTAAATGACTGTGCACCTTCCAACCAGACTATTATTATACATGACAAGTATGGCTTTGTAACACAGCAAAATATATTATGCAGAACCTGCAGGGGATTAGCAGATTTCTAGCTTAACATCATATGCAGCGAAATGTTTTACACTCCAGGTGCTCAGTTCTGTCCTTTTTAAATGCTATTTCATCTCATTTATTAAAATTGAAAGAGACTGTAAAATGTGTGAAAATTCCTCTTTGAATTGCCGTCGATGTGCTAAATATCCATTTAAAGAGGATTGATGGCAGCTGGTTGTTTGCGATCATTTAAATGTGTATTGGAGCATTACGAAGGTCATGTGTTATAAGGTTTATATATGTCTTAAAATTGAAAATGCGTCAAGTCTTAAGTGGCAGAAAATTGAGAGTATCGGCAGGGAAAATATCGCCCTCTGGCGGTCATACACATACATACACGCACACACACGCGCTTAGATTCATTCACTACTGCTTGGTATATCTTTGTGGAAAATTCACTGCCATTTTTAGTGCGACTTACCATGAAAACTCAAGAAAGCGATGGGAATCGATAACAAAATGTTTTTGCGTTCTAATTACCTGGCGGGGGCATCCCCAGAACGGTGCGCCTTCTCACGTTTTCTCGTCTCGCGTATAAATAAAATGAGTGATAACCAGGAATCGCCAAAGATAAGCCGATAGCGACATTTCCAAATAAAAAATGAACAAGATAAGAAACGGACAGAATGAAAAAATGTGGTACTTAGCAAAGGCGTTCAGACATTTAACCCAGTCATAACTATTACTGCATAACACTATTACTGGATAACAAAAATGCTTGAATATTTCTTGTGGTGTTTGTGACATTTTTGTGATGCTTTAACTAATTTAAGTCAACGTGAGTTTACATTATCAAATATTGTTTAAATGAAATATGCAACTTGCAATATTCAAAACATTAAACTCAATATTTGGTGCAAACACCTTTGACACCAATTACATCTTCAAGTCTTTTTAGGTAAGTGCGCCAGTTTTTCCCCACACAGCTTGATGCGATTTTAGCTGTTTTTGAGAAATCTGTTCAAGCTCAAATTGCTTGGAGATCGCTTGTGGACAGCAGTTTTCATTTCTGGCCAGAGATGCTCATCTGGATTCAGGGCAGGACTCTGAGGCACTTCACGCTCTTCTTCTGATACTACTCCAGGGTAGCTTTGGGCTTGAGTTTGGGAAGGGTGTGCGGCCAAAGACTGAAACAGTATTTCATCCAGTTTCCACCTCTGTCGTACACTGCCCATTCCTCCTTCAGTCCTTGAAAGGTTTCTAGCACCTGGATGGGTGATCTGCTGTGTTGGGTCTGGCCAAACATAACACTTTGAAGCAGTGTTTCCCAATCCGGTCCAGGGGGACCCGCAGATAATCCACATTTTAGCACCTCTCAGCCCTCTACCCGGAGCAAAAATGTGCACTTTCTGGAAGGGAGCAAAAACGTGGACTGTCGGAGTCCTACCTGGAGCTGGGTGGTAGCAAAAATGTGGATCGTCTGTGAGGCCCAGGTTGGGAAACATTGCTTTAAAGTCCAAAAATTTCTATTAATATTTGACCACAGTATGCCTCGTCAGTTCCTTGCTGTGCTAGGGCCTTCCAACGCGCAATGCCTTCCTTCTTGCCACGCTGCCACCCAGGACACTCTTACGCAGCTTTCCGGAAAAGGTCGCATCCCTTCTCCCCGCCCCCTGCGATTGCGACGTGCATTTGTGAACGCAGTCAGCAGACACGAGTGGAAGTTTGCAGCAGCCCGCCTTGTCCGCGGCGTGATCCGCATAAATAGAGCCTCATGGGCACGGAGTGGAATATGTTGGTTGCCACGGTAATGCTGGAACACCTGCAGAGGGGCTAAGGACAGTCGGGGTGCCGTCCAGAGGAAACGGACGCATCTCGCTTATCCCGGCCGAGGGAAACATTCGTTCCACCCGACTGAGGCGTGAGGGCGGCCGACACATCACCTCCACTTCCGTGTGCAGATTAATTTGAGCTTTGTCAGCGCTGAGCACAGAGGTGCAAGGATAAAGCTCACGTCGAAAATAAATGCGGCCGCCGCGTCTCAGTTTCACTCCTCCTTCTGGGGACCACAGACGGTCACCGTCAGCTCTTCTGCGCTCAAATGTGCGAGATTGTGCCATGCACCGATATCTATTCATCATCTAAATAACCAGGCTGATTAAAGCATGTCCTGGCAGCAAAGGGCATTAGGCTGGGTGCAACTCAGACAGGGTATTAATCCCCGGCACGGCACATACACGTACACATACTCATATACAATGGGCAATTTAGAGTTGGCATTTAGTATACCTGCATGTCTTAAGAGTGTGGGAGGAAGCTGGAGTAGTCAAACTGGAGTACTCAAACTGGAGTAGTCAAACTGGAGTACTCAAACTGGAGTAGTCAAACTGGAGTAGTCAAAATGAAATCTACATTACATGGGGAGAATGTGCAAGCATCACACACACACATTCATATATTTGTGGGGAATGTCCATTCATTTCTTTTGGCAAAACCCTAATCCCAACAATAACAACCTGAACCCTAACCTTAACCATAAGTAACCAAACAAAATACGAGACTTTTGTCATCGTTTGTTTTTTGACTGCAGTCACAGATTTTTAGGAAACTGAGTTTTCCCTTGCAGGCACTGAAAAAATGGGCCCCACAGGGTCAAAATAACAGATTTTTATCACATTGTGTGGACCAAATAATATATACATATATATACACACATAAACCACACACACGCACAGTAGAATGGGACTCAAACCCCCAAACCAGGAGATGCGAGGCCAAAGGGCAACCCACTGAGCCACCATGAGGCCCCATACTCAAACACGAACGCTCAAATGGAAAAACATAAGGAACACAAAGGACTCATGAATAAAACAGCACATGGAGGTGAACAGGACGCTTAGAAATAAACAACAGATTCTAATCCCAGCTACAAGTCACCGGGACGTTATTTGCATGCAGGGCCGGCCGTGGCGCTCCTGAGAGATACCTCCTCAAATTGCAGAGACAATTTCTAAGGCTGTTTATTATTCACTCTTCTCCTCACTAAATCTCAGTGCCGGAGTATTTACTCATATCCTCCGAGACTGTCTTTCCGCGGATGCTATTAGCCATCTACTCATCAACACAAGAGGGCTGGCGACAGAGCCAGAGAGAGGCAGATGCTTTTCAGCAATGCTGTTGCCGTGGCAGCGGTATCTATTTGAGACTCTAATATCTGTTTATGCCTGTGGTCATTCCATATCCACACGTGAGAAAGCATCTCAAATTCACAGACTGCTCTTTTCAACAATGACTCACCAGATGATTTTTATCCATCCATCCATCTTTCAGTTTTGTTGTGCGTATGAACAAATGGATTTGGATATGGATTTTTCATTTCCATTTCAAGAGAAATCTGCGCTACACTAGCTTTGTATTCGTCTCCATTTTGTCTGCCTCGCGTCTCCAGAAACGTCACATCAAAGCACCGCAAACGGCGTTTGATCCCCAAGGCCCAGCTTTCTGCAGGGAATCGGGAACGTCTGGGAACAGCCGCGCTGCAACACGGGATATAAGTCGACTGAGGCCGCGCTTCGCCGGACGGCAGAGCCGCGGGGAGGAATCTCAGCTAGCGGCCGCCCCAGACGCCGATCCTTCCGAGCCGTTATGCTAACGCCACAGCGTCTCTGTAATTTCTCATCCCGTGTATGTGAAGGTGTCCCACGCATTCTGCCGTTCGCCCTTCTCTCTAATTACAGCCCACGCGGTTTTACTCGTGCCTGTTCAGCTAACTTTAAGATCACGCTGCAAGACTCTCCAACCGCCCCAAACCCCTGTCACACAGGCGGGCTGCTTCCAGCCTGCCAGATCTGAGCTGAATATAAAACTAAATTAATCAGGCAGCTGGAGCCGTCGCGAAGGTCGGCCATGTTTCCGCCTCTGTTCCATCCCGCTTTTATTCAGCATGACACCACCATACTTCTACATCATAGACGCTCTCGTCTTTCTCATGATTATGTCAAAGAGTACATAGTGTGTCTATACCCAGAATTATGGAAACATAAATCTTTGTGGAACATGCATCTGAGGCAGTGATGGCTGGTGGCAAAAAAAAGAAAAAAATAAAAGGTAGGAAGATATTGCATTTACAACAATTACAATAGTTTTTTCCAAACAAGGGAGAAAATGTGGTTGTGCATGGCAATATAATTTTGATGAGTTATTTCAAAGTTACTTGTTTCATAATATAACCTCAAAAATAGAGGCAGTACTGCCTCCACAACCTCAATGGACCAGCTGCCTCTAATATCATGACGAGGCCCTCAGATGAGAGGAAATACCTAGTGTCACCCAAAATGGAAACCATTAAAATGGTTGGAGATGGAGATAAACTTAGTGTGCTCTGAAACTCAGTAATTATAAGTATTCCAAGTTAAAAAGAAAAAAACCCAGTCAAAGAGGCAGAGTGACTCTGAATCAGGCATCTGCCATGGTCTTCCCTGGGGTTTTGACTCTTTGAGTCCTTCAACTGATTCCCCCACACCCTGAACTGCAACATTCCGGCAAAAGGAGGCCTGGCCTTTCCCTACACATTCCCGCCAAGTTTACAGGGCCAGAGCGACCGGCACCAGAATCAGACTTTATAGAGGCACATAAATCACGCCGGAAATTACATCCTTCCTTCGCCTGCCTCTGCATTGACTTCCTCGTGTGAAGCGATAAGTGCAGGGGAGAATTTTCCTTTTAAGCCATCAAACGGGCCGCCAATGATTTCTATATTGCCAGGAGGGTGAAATGGGTTACCATGGAGAAGCAGTTTTGATATGTATGGAGCAAAGTACTGAGAGAGATACATCTACATTTTAATGCGGCTGGTCTAAAAGCAGGAATGTCAGCACAGAGACGCAATGCAAAGATGATTCACAATGCAGCCATTTACTTACTCTCTGTATATAATACTCTACTGTGACACAAGGAAAATAACAATAGCTACCTCCCAAATGAAAAGGGGAAGAGAAAAACTCAACAGAAGGAACTGAAAGTAGCTAAATCCTTACGTTAATTACTAGCTTTCGGTAAATAACACAGTTATGTTACAATCCTCTGTCAGTCGGGAACAATTGTGCATTTCAGTGCTGGATTCAGTGCGGACACCAGGGGTGAGAACTCAATTGTATGCTGTTTCTAATTATAGTCTTCTACTTAATTATTTGCTAAGAAAGCTTGCCGGGATGGTACAGTATGTCCCTGTATGTAGAGAGGTTGCATATACCAGCCGCTATAAACATACACAGTAATAAAAGCTGCAGGACTGGTTGAGCAACATCCATCTAAGGAGTTAAGATCTACACCATTTACAATGTTTGCATATCTACGGTTTACGTAACAAACAGACAAACTGGTTTGTTTAAACCAATGTATAGGCAAGTGGAGGGCAAGGTTGGAGGTGAGAAGAGAATTTATTATTTAATTATTATTTTTGTTATCATTATAAATGAATGGTGAGAAGCAAAGAGAATGTCTTGCCAGTTTTCTCAAGACTTGAAAAAGTAATAGAAACCGATGACGAAATAGATGAATACTATTTTAATACCAGTGCACAATGCTGAAGCAACATCTCTAACTAGATTAACAACTTGGCCAACAATTTCCTGATGATCGCAACTCATTGAATATAGATAAAAAAGACCGACATTGTGAGAAAAGCACACAGAGAAGGCAAAGAGGCTGGCAGGAATCGTTCGGATAATTAGGTCAGCTAATGCTTGGGTTAGATATGCAAACATTCACGGTATGAAGACACGTCAATCAAAACAGCACGCAGGAAAATCACCCATGAGAGCTTTATACATTTACAGTACACAGAAAGCGTTCACCGAACTTTGAGAGACTGTTGGCATGTTTGGACCACAAGTTCTTTTTAATCACACTGATTCTCTGAACGGTGAATAATTATTAGTGAATTACGAGTATTAATCAATATTATTCTCGTTATCTTGGACGTACATATTTTACCTGACCCCATGCTGTGGATATTTTAACTAGAGGAACCTGAACGTGAATGACTTATCGATGTATAAGTATACGATTCTGAGCCATACAGGTGAGCCATACAGACCAACAGCAGTATAATATCCCCATCTGGTGGTCTTACAGCATAGTGACGGTAAACCAATCCTTTTTAACGTTCCAGATAACATCAATCATGATCAGTTCTAGGTGCATTCAGTTCTTTTTAAAAATAACTATTCACAGATATTTATTATATACTGAAATACACACAGTCAGTACTGATTATACAAACAGGAAACATTACATGGACATTTTAAATGCTCCAATTCATCACTTCTTGTCCGACAATTTTTTTTTTGCGCAACTAAGAGCTTTCAGAAAAAAAATGTTTAAAAAAGAAACAGCCTGCAACAAATCTAAGACGACCGCATTGAAAAGTAAATAGACTGTAAAGTAACAAACGCCATACGCATGCATTACCCAGAAGCCCTTGCGGGGAGACCACACCCATGGCTTGCAGTGCATGCCGGTCTCTGTAGTGTAATTATCTATTCATCTTCCGTTTTCCCCGCTAGGAATTGTTTCTGCATGTATCATAAACCATTTCGTTTTCACCCGGGAGCATTCTACACGCAGGGCGTAAACTCGTATCTGGGTACCAAGTTATATACGGCTGGACTCGTCGGCGCCGGTCCGGCGGCATTTTGGGGATGGCGGAGGGCAGCGGCAGCGCGGTAAATCTGCCGCCGGGAGACCCGCAACTTATAGGCCTGATCGTGGAGCACCTGAAGAACCAGGGCCTGTTCGACGAGTTTCGGCGGGACTGCCTGGCCGACGTGGACACCAAGGTCAGCGCGCTCGGGGCTTACCCCCGTCACCCCGTTCCGTCTTAATGTAGTTTAGTGCGACTTCCACCTTCTTTTGTGGCGCGGCGCCCCGCTAGTGCGCCGAGCCGTTGGCGGCTAGGCTAATTAGCATCGCGGGAGCTGGCATCATGGCGAGACCCAGCAGCAACGTGCGGGAACTTTCTGCCGGTGCAGAACACGGCCGGCGCGATCGCACGCCTCCGAAGCCGGGTCTGTCCGTGCCCGGCCTCCGTTTGGCGGCTGTGTGTCACTTTCACCCATAAACCCATCCATCTATCCACCCACTCTCCCTCCCACCCACGCAGCCGGCGTACCAGAACCTGCGGCAGAAGGTTGACAACTTCGTGTCGAATCACCTGAGCAGCCAGGAGTGGAGCCCGGCCATCAACAAGAACCAGATGCGCAACGGGCTGCGGCACAGCGTCGTGCAGTAAGCCCCCCCCTCCCGTATAACCCGGTGAAATGGATAATTCAACCATGTATGCGAGCATGATGCCGCTTTATGTCATAAAAAGGCGTCAGTCACATGGCAGTCTGATGGCACTGAAGTTCAAAACGAACAAAGTTATGTTCAATTCAGCAGGAAAGGGTTTGTTATTGTCGTTAGTATTATTATTATTATTACTATTATTCCAGATTATGTTTCAGATACGATCGATCAAGTGCATTCAGTACTTTTTAAAAGTATCCACAAATATATATTGAAATGCACACAGTCAGTATAGGTTTTACGGAGAGG
>JAODKL010000049.1:4502611-4514171 GCA_026780765.1 Petrocephalus schoutedeni
GTGCATTCAGTACTTTTTAAAAGTATCCACAAATATATATTGAAATGCACACAGTCAGTATAGGTTTTACGGAGAGGGAACATTTCTTGTGCCTTATTATTAATGATGACGATAAAATGCCATGTCTATAAAGAGGAAATGGCTGCATTGTAAGCACCAGCCACTGCGGCAGCATTTCAGACATTTAAGTGTACGGTCACTCAGGGATAATAGATAGTGTGCCGGTTCCAGGCTGACATACTGATAGCGAGCCTCCCGTTTCTCATGTCAGTCGCCTTAATTGGCGCCTGGCCTGACAGCCTGTGTCCGTCTCCTGGGCAGGTCGGGCATGCTGGAGTCCGGTGTGGACAGGATCATCACTCAGGTGGTCGATCCCAAACTGAACCACACTTTCAGGCCCCACATCGAGAACGCCATTCACGAGTTCCTGGCGGCGGAGAAGAGGGAGGAGGGCCTGGCAAAACCCGCCCCTGAGCTGGATCAGCAGGACGCCGTCGGCGCCGTGCCCAAGACGCCGTGACTCTGGGGCCCCGGAGTGACCCAGGAAGGGCTTTATGCTGGGGTTAGGATTGGAGCTTTGGTGCTGGAGGCTTATGAGAAGGGTTGACTGGTGCGTCAGGGCCACAGCGAGATCAAGCCGATTATCGTACGCACTCGGGGCCAAAAAATGCACCTCAGGTAGGGGATGGTTAGCTCATGATACTGCAGCTGGTTTGATTCAGCTATAGTAGTGGCTGGTCACGCACGCGAACACCAATCCCCCGACTAACAGGGGCACGTTAAGGGTTTCCGACATTTCGTCAGGTGTGGTTTTTGAACCATTTAATGCAAGATCGATTTAAAAATGTGTAGTATGGAATTTTAAAGTCCTCGCATTAAAATTCCATGTTAAGCATTTTTAAACTGTCCCGTCTTTCATTTTTGATATATTGAATTGATAAAGGCAATCAGAAATATTAATGCAAAGAAAGAAAAAAAAAAAAAAAAGAGAGAGAAACCACTTAAAGAGAATTGCAAGCTGCAGCTCCAGGTACTGGGTTAAATATGAATGTCCACGTAAAACTGAGCCAAATGCATCCATCCTGTCACAGGATCCCCTTCAGCAACACGCACGCATCAATTTAGGAATAAAAATACATTAATCCTAGAAGTATAATATTCATTCTTTCATCCTTTTTAATGAGGTTTTAAACATTTTTTTGAGTTGAGTGAGACCATTTTATTGCAGTTATGCCATTTGTGTTCTATATACAAATCTGCTGCACCTTGATTATGGAATTAAAAGCTAATACCATTCAAAAGGAAATCATATCATATTGGTTGGGAAATTGCTTTGGAAATTGCCATTGAGTTGTAAGCAACTACCTTGGTGATGTAAGCCTGGAAGGAAGCCGGTTGGTTGAAATATGAGTCAAAAATGTTGCAGGTGCACTAATCGCAAAGATCAACGGGGGACAGGGCAATGCAGGACACATATCTGATTCTTCTAAACTGCTGTTAATCCACATTTATATGGAAATGTTATGGCCTCACATAAGCTACTGAGTGATGCTCTTTTTAAATAATTTTATATTACAGTTTTAGCTGTTTGTATTTTTGGGTGTGGGGGGGGCTTTTATTTTGGAGTAGCATTTTAGTATCTTGGAATATATTTTTTTTTCCTAGATCGATCTTCCCTCCCCACTGAGTGAAAACAATAAAAGTTCTGCTGTGGAATTCAGAGTAACACCTGGGACTAAATGTGTGCAGATGTAACCTGAGCAGCTGGTAAATGGCGTTAGGGGACTTTGAGGGGCTGAAGCTGTATCGGTGGACTCTTCCCTTCTCACACCCTGCCGGCAATGACTTTCCCCCTATTGGGGGCACCCACGTGGACAGCCACAGCGGACAAACCTGTCCCGGACAGCGCGCCGCTGCAGGCCTCCTCTGTATCTGATTGGAGGAGACGAGTCTGGAAGCCTGTAGCCAGCATGCTGGGGGAGCGAGAGATCATGTCCCTGCCGCACTGTTCATTTCTATTTTTTTAATTACCTTTGTTTTATAATGGGCTCTTTGGCTGACATTTTTGTATTTGATTAACAATGGTGCCTGATATGTCTCTATACTGAATTTTAGATTAAATTTGCTTTTGATTGATCTGGATTTTTTTAATGAAATAATTCACTATCCATCAAATACATTACAGCAGTGTTTCACAATCTGGTCCTTGTCTGGACCCACAGACAGCCTCAGGGGGCTGGGAGGGAGCAAAAATGTGGACGGGCTGTGGGTCCCCCGGGACCAGACTGGGAAACACTGCTTTATTGGTAACTGATTTTATAGTACATGTAGGAAAAAGAACCATTCCTTAATATTTAAGCAGGTTTGTTTTCCACCACCCCCAAAGGCTGAAGTCAGTGCCCCATGCAGCAGTTCAACTTTAGGTTGCTGTTTTAGATGTGAGGTCAGTGTATTCCTGTTAGCCGGCTCAAACCGGTTTGCTCGACAGACTACCTCCGGGGCTGACTGATCAATATACCAGGTCAGGGCAAATCAGATGTGGGGCTAGACATCTTCACTCTCACACGTCTCTTCAGGCATCCAACCGAGAATCTCTGGGTTAATGTTCTCACCACTGCCTGTGATTTGACCATGGGCCAACAGGCCATTTTTTGAATTTAGCACTTATTTAAGAACTTGGGAGTATCCATCTGGGTTTTAATAAATACTAGGGCTTAGGGTGGCTTCCTTCAGAGCAAACTGCTCCCTCCAGTGAGGACGGACCCTACTCCACTGCCATGGAAAAAGAGTCCCTCGTCACTGGGATGGCTGGAGGCACTCTGTGTGTCAGCTGTGAAATTTGGGTGTCAGAATCAAGTTCCTTCACCTGCTGGCTGAGGTGTCAGCTTGTTAACGGTTTTGAGGTGCTTCTGCATATGAGTCATCCTAAAAACACGACACTCGTGTTATTCTGTCCTGTACTTTCACTATTTTGGTGAGCGTTGAATATGGCTGTACGTTTCATTCCAGCATATTTTGCTCAGATATTAGCTTGTAATTCTGCACGATAATCTTGAGCAAATTTTCTTTTTGTAAAAAACAAAAATGCACATCCAGTAGCTACTTTTTCCATTTCAATGGCTACTGTTACCATGGTGACCTGGAACCCAAGCGAGTCCGAGTCAGTCCGCTGCATGCGCGGGATCCCAGGCCATTACAAGGCAGTTCCCCCATTATGGGCATTTCAGGGACACTTCAGAGTCAATTTACCGGGGCATCCTATCTTTGGGCTGTTTGGAGGAAACTGACTTAAACGTGGAAAGAAGGCAAACTCTCCCCACAGCAGTGATCCTATTTTAAACCCATCATCCTGGAGGTACGAGGTAACAGCATTTCCTGAGACTATGCTGCTCTTGGAGGTAAACGCAAACTCTGTAGAAATGTTAGTACAGTACAGTTTTTACTTGCGAGCCAGTAACAACGTGCAGAGAATGAAGGTCTAATGCGACAGGTGTCCCTGGTTAGAGCTGCAATTAGACGCTGTGCCAGTTCGGTTGTGAAATCTGGAGCGTGACCCGGGCTGTGAAATCGGCAGCGGTCGCCAGGGAGAGAGGAGGCACTGACAGACAACGCTGCCCCGTCGCCCACGGTCGGCTGGGCTGGGCGAAGCATCCGTGGGACGCGGGACGGCGTTTCTTGCACGTCCGTGCTGCATTTCTTCGCTGGCCGCACAGGCCGTGTACGTGAGGCCTGGCCCCGTCTCCCGAGACGCTCCGGAGGAAGGGGGCTGAGACGGGGCATTGTTGAATGTTCCCAGCGAGGATAGGGACCGCTTGTTGCCAGCCCGGTCAGAGCTGCTTCTGTCTTCACCGTCTTGCCTTGCGTAAGCTGCAGATCTGAGCAGTTTGTGCAAAATACCGCGCAGGGAGAGTGGTCACATGACCGCTGGCTTTTTTAGCACACTGCCTCCCGTGAGACACGAATTTCATGTTCGCTGCTTGAGCACAACTCTTGACTGAATAAGAACAGTGCATAAGAGGATGGAGTTCCTGTCCGTTTAAATTCATCTGCAAATGCTAAGCTACGTGCTAATAACAACTGAAGAGTCAATTTCCAAAGCTGAGTATCTGTTGTTGTTTCTGAGATGAGACTGCCAATGACCGAAAGTTGGGATTCCTCATCATAGTACTGGGGACAAAAACTCACTCAGTCCTCATATAGTCCAACAAGGAACTTTCATTAAAATTCAAAATTCTCAAAAAGACGTATCCTGTGGACAGAGTGAGTTTTGGAAATATGCTCTGCACTTGTTGTTTTCTTGATTCCGTTGTATGAAAACGATCTCCAGTTATATCAGAAGAAATAAACTCCGGCATCCATCATTACCAGCGGCTGACAGTGGGTCGAATAAAATGTACCAACAAACCGCATAGCTACAGTAACCACAGTGAACTTGATGCATGTCAAAACTAATAATATGACATTTTATTCCCGAAGGAAGCTTATATATTTTTACATATATGGCTTTGCAACCTTTGGATCTGCTGTTAGCATGCTATAGATTCAGCTTTTCATGAACGATGTATCCTCAAATACCCTTCCAAGTACAGTAAACATTTCAAAAACTGCTAGCTCCAGAGGGGCCTTAAGCAGTTTTAAACTCTACATCCACAACAACAGCAGATTTTCAAAACAATTCAGGTGGTTTTCTTTGATGACTCAACAATGGCAAAACCTCACACTTAAATCTTACACCAATTTGGTGAACTACATAGTTCAAAGTAGTGGAAAAATTTGGTTCCTGAACAAAATGGGATTTCAATACCGCAACATGTCAGAGACGAATCTGATGGACCGGAAAACGAAAATGGCAAATTTGATCAAATTTCATTTGTGAAACATATATCAAGATCTTTCAGCTGCTGGACCTTGTCTCACGAGGTTCAGCACATGTTGAGGAAATGTGCGTCTCTAACGAGGAGCGTTTCCAGACCGGGATGCCGTAACGCAATTCCACCATGACGCAAGTATCTGTTGACACCGTTTAGGACGTTTCGCTGCAATTTGCCATCTGCAGTAACCCGATGCGGCCCTCCCCATGGCAGAATTTCGACAGCCAGAGTTTGTAACCAAGAAATGAGCACCCCGGTCGGCAAATTCTCCCAAAATTGAGCTGATTGGCTCCTTCAGGAAAACTAAATCACCGACTTCTCATATCAAGTCATTTCTAGGCATCCGATATGACAATGGGTACAGAGCATCAAACAATACTCTGTCAACCCATGGCAAAAAAATAAAAAATTTGACATACTTAGATCAAAGAAATGCACAGTAGGGTTTACACTGCTGTTGCATCAGACGGGAGGGAGATACAAGTGTCAGCTTTGCTCTCTGTAGGTGAGAAGCCCCTGAGTTGCTTCCCAGGTATTTTTGCTGTGTTACACAACTAGTGTTCAGTTAATTATACAGCTATGATGCCTAGATAACAAGCAACTTCACGGCTGTCTCCTGCAATTAAGCTGGGCATGGAGATATCTTCCAGTTTCTGTTCCCCTCGCTCTCTCTCTCTCTCCTCGTGCAGGTTTTTATGTAATCCATTTCTTCCTGTGCCCATTTATACAGTAAACATGGCCCTTCTATGGCTGAATGACCTTATATTAGACACAGCCCAACCCGCTCTGGTGTACATGGTGTGAGTTAAGAGCAGAAGTACTGACCACAGGGCACGTCTTAGCCAATGGTTCCAGAGCATGTCCTCATCATAGAGGAATTCTACTCTGACGTACTCAAAACAGGCTTTGGCTTAGCGATGACTGAAAGTTGAGTTCAGTCAGTGAAAGTCTGAGTGAATGAGCTGGTATGTGTCCTGCAGAACCACGCACTGGTGTTCCCTGCTGAGCGTTCCCAGCTACAGTCTCCGGAATGACGAGACCTATCTGGATGGGGCTTCCTTGACAGGGCTGGACTGGGCTGAATGCTGGCCTTAGAGAAATACTATGCAGTGCTTTGGAAATGCTTGTCATTTGCCAGGAAAGACAAGAGTAAAGGGCTAGTGAGCCAGGACACCCAAGGGAGTCTCTGTTTGGTTGGTCTTTGATGTGATCGAACTCTGCCAAAGCATTACCATTCCCAGTAAAATAAAATCAGTGTTCAGTGACTTGTCTAGTGCAGTCTAGGATGAAGGTTGTGTATAAGGCCTACTGTTTCCAGGATAATGGATTTGGTTTCATACCAGATTCCGGTACAGATCCTCCCTGAGAAATCCAGAATGACTCATCTCATGTTTATTTATTTGCTGTGACTCATATTTGTACATGCATTCATTTACTGGCCAGTAATGCGGGGCACCTTCTAGGTTTTTGCGGGTTAGATCCCGTGGCCAGCAGAGCGATGTTGCCGTTGGGACCTTGAAAAAACACAGCCAGGCCCATTTGCTCCCGTGATGCCGGCTTACCCAGTCTTCCCGATCGCGCGTCGCCGCGGATAAAAGCTACTGCCAAACGTAAATAGATGTAGTCCTGGTGATGAACACTTCAAATGTGTCAGACCTGGATAACATACAGCTAAATACTGCCACAGCTAAAATGAAGGAGCGCTCGATGGCTTACTGTTTGTTCTGGTTTGTTCTGATTGCATCCTAGCTTCACGGTGTACCTGCTGCCAGTCCATGTTCACCGCTTTGCTTATGTTGCTCTGGATCAGTGTGCGGCTCAGGGGGTTAAGCCTCTGTGCCTGTAATCGGAAAATTGCTGGTTCCAGCCCCAGCAGGACAGTCACATGCCTGCGGGCCCTTGAGCAAGACCCTTAACCCCCAGTTCCAGGGGTGCCGCACGTTGGCTGACCCTGCGCTGTTGCCCCCAAGCTTTGGAGAACAAAATGAAGAATTCCAGTGCAACTGTCCAAATGGCAAGTAAAGGGTTTATCTCTGACATTTTGTCGAGGATACGCAGAAAGGGGAATCTGCTTTATAAAACTATATTTTATTATTACAGGCCACAACTGGTGTAATCTAACAACAGCTTAAGGCCCAGCATGCGTTGCATTATGGGCTGGATGGACGGAGAATGCTGTATCAGCCACTGGCATCATCAGATACTATGAACTATAGCAAATCTGAATTGCACACTTGCCTTTCAAGAGTCAAGCTCACAGACGCACATGGAGTCCCGGAGTTGAACCGATCCTCCCGTTTGAAATGACGTCTCCCATTCACCGGGGCCACGGACCACGGAACACGGAACAAGATGTCCCAGGATGTCCAGGAACAGCAAGCCAATGAATCCAACTCATCACCTTTCAGGCTCCCGTTGCGAAACACATCCCATAATCAGCGCCTTGTGTCTTCAGCTGATGTCACACAGAACGGCTAGGCCGCAGCTGTAACGAGGCATATTACAAATAAATGGAGTGTTATTTAAACTCTATAACTCAATGCTAGTCTGATTTAGCCAGCGTGAAAAAACGCCATTAGCACCCTCCAATTAGAGGACCCAACAGCCAATCGGAGCCAGAGCTCAGAGGATGCCATTTAATTATGCTGATTAGTTCTGCATTGTCAGCTCATCCATCTATCTAGATTTCACATCTGGAAAGGGTATGAAGGCCATCTGATTCTCAATCCAGCTGCCCATCCAGACCCATGGCTGATAATAGTGGGAATGTGTCCTGTTATACTACCTTAGGGACTATCATATGATCGGGCGTGGATTCGAGCCAAATCCCTATATAACTATACTGACTGTCAACTGACCAGAGTGCTTTGCTCTATGCAGGCATGGTGCTGCTTTTGACAGACAGGCGCAGGGAAAAGGGGAGGAGCTTCCTGCCCACTCGGGCTATGATGGCAGAGTCTCTCACCCTTGTATGGCAGTAGAGTAGGGTCACTCCTTGTATGGGGGGGGGACCTTTTGCCCGAAGGATCGATAGTGTCCCCCTTCTGCAGTCCTGAGTGTCCCATGTCCATCACTGAGCATCACAGACTTAGCATTTAGCATGCTGTAACCCTGTCAGCTGTGGCACCCGCCCTTGCCCTAATGGGCTGATACCAGTTATATGAAAGGTCAGCCCGGTACACTTTAATCCAACGCAGTTTAGGAAAATATTTGGATAACGGAACATCATGATCCTGAGGGGGTGGGTGTGTGGGTGTGTGTGTGTGGGGGGGTGCTTAACAGCCCAGTGAAACCAACAGAAGTGAACAACGTGTATTGCATGTAAACTGGGAGGAGTCCCAGCGTCACGAGCGCCCCGGTGCCCACTCCGGAGGCAAAGTCGCTCCATCCGCGCGCGGAGGCGAGCCGAGAAGCTCATTCATCGCGGAGCGCAGCGGGAAAGACTTCCGCTAGTCGCAGAACGACCCCGGATCACCCCGGCCCGCCTCACACTTCAGCTTCTCAGCGGTAAACGGCGAATGTACCGGAAAACGCTGAGGGGGGGGGAGGGGGGCAGCGCAGGATGACGGCCACGGCTGAATGACCGTTTCACGTAAGCGCTGGGAAGAGTTAGCCAGCCGTTGCCAGGATTAGTCCGCCCCTCCCCCTCCCACTCCGGCGACCCCCCAGCACAGATTTCGGGCAGCAGGGGTAACAGCTCGGCCTGCCAGTGCATCCCCGTCTCTCACGGACTGCCGGCTAGCCGAGCGCCATCCGCTGACGGGCGCTAACGCTAAGGCCCAGATCTGGCTTTATGATCCGTTCTCATTGGTGGAGTCCCCAGAGGGGGACACAGGCCAGACCCAGAAGGTTGCTGGTTTGAGTCCCAAGAAAGGCTCTCATCTTGTCATGCTCTGGAGGATTGGGATCCCCCTTAACCCCTATCCCGTGTTTGGGGTCAATCTGACCCCAGAGCATCATTAAACAGTAGGCAAATTTCACATGGGGAAATTATCACGGGAAAAGGGTTAAACATAGATGTGCCTTAAGTACCACAACACTGGATTGCAGGATTTCTATCTTATGGTCAAGAACATTACTTATTAACTCTCCCTAACAAATACGTCAGTGGTGTAATGTATTGGAACACAGTGAGTGCTGGCTGTAACGCAAACAGACAGCTTTGCAATTAATTTGCAGGCATTAGTAAAAGCACATCCTGTAATACCTGTTAATTTGTCATTTCTAATCTTTAAATCTTTAAAGGGTAAACTTCAATGGTGGGTTTGCATGTCTTTACGTCTACTCTTTAACTCGTGTCAAACATTTCATTTCAGATTTAAATAATACAACTTGATGTGGTTTTATGTTACCAGTCTGGCCTTAATATCTCTCTGTTCATTCATACTCAATAAATGTTTATTTTATTTATTGGATGAATATTGAATTTTTACTGCAGGATTCATAACAAATTGTTCAATTTCTTTGCTAATACTCGCTTAGAAAGCTTTTATCATTTCTAGTGAAGGCTGTTTAAGCAATTAATGCGTATTAAATGAATATTACGACACCATCAGTGCCTGTGGCCTGGAGGGTGCAGGACCGCAGTGCAGACGGTCGGACCCCAAACAGGCCGGAAATCTGCTTTATCTCAGACTGCAAAAGTGTTTATTTTAACGGAACCTCCTCCAAAATGGCGACTTACAGCTCTCTTGAGAAGCTCCCCCTCCCCATTGGCTGGGAACAGCAGCTATTAAATCTGCCCAAAGGTATGAGGCGGTAATGGCCCTCCGTCTGCCGCATCTGTTCTGTCAAATTCACACAGTGGAGCCGGGTCCCGGGCCAGGTGGCCGGCTCCAGGGACTCCGCCAGCCTCGGATTTGATTCTGCCCAGAGGATCGTATCTTGTTTCCCCCTTAACCCTCACATTCCTCCATAAACAATCCCTCCATTTTTTCCCCCCCCACTCTATAGAACAGTGTTTCCCAATCCGTTCCTCGGGGACCCACAGACAGTCCACGTTTTTGCTCCCTCCCAACGTCCAATGTGGACTGTATGGCAGGGAGCTGGGAGGGAGCAAAAACGTGGACCGTCTTTGGGTCGCCATGGACCAGGTTGGGAAACACCGCTGTAAAACTATTTTATAATGATGCCAGTGCAGTGAATGAATAACTAACCGGGACATTTATAGCATGTCTAACTACATTTAAGCCGCACCATATTTCGTGCAAATGAGGCCAAGCAGAGATTTCGTCTCGCCCTTTCTACCCCCACGACACCATAAATCACGCCTCCTGCCTTCTCATTTAATCAGGAAGTTGAATGAAGATTTACGGACATCCGTTGTTATGGCGGCGAAGACCTGTGACATCACGGAGGCCACTCGTCTCCGCGGAGCGATCCGCCCGGCTGAATTTTTTCAAGTAGCCTTCCCCATAGCGAAGGATGTCAAACCGCTTCCCAGTTTATGAAATATTACATGCCTTGCTTAACAGCAGTTGCAAAGAAATACCGAAGACTGCGTTCTCCATCGCAGGTGGGACGCTAAGTACACTGCATGGCTTTCACATCAGCTCAGTGTTTAACGTACTTTTGCAGACAAGTTATGCAGAAACGTTCAGCTTGGTACACTCTGGATGGTTGTCTTGTTTAACGTAATCCCGGACGAGCCAGAAGAATGAATGAATATTCAAAAAATGCTGTCGTCTGCAACGCCCTGCATTTTTATACTTGACACTAAAAATTCCTTATTGGGGGGGGGGGGGTTTATCTTGGCCTGCATTTCTCACAAGGCCACTTATGTGAGGAATGCTTTCCAGGAGTATTGAAGGCAGATGAGAGGCCAGCTGACTCAGCCAAATACGAGCATCGGCGTGGTGACTTTCCGTGTCCGTTAGACATAAACAACCCGGGACCGGAATGTGGTTTATGTGGGAATGTGTGTGTATTAGATTCCTGTGGAATTACGAGTCCTTTGGTTCTGAGAATAGGTACCATTATCCCTCAGCTGGCTTAACAGAACTGTATCCACCATCCACCTTCCAAACGCTCCCAGAGCCGGGGGGGGGGGGGGTCGGAGGCCAGGGCGCCAGGCACACATCTGCACCTTGGAAGCGAGAGCAGTCCATCACAGGGCTTATACAAACACATACATTCACAGAAAGCAAAGAGCCTCCACACACATACAGCGCCAGACAGATAAACAGATACCGATACAGATAAAACCATAGAAAGGTTTATCTGTAGTATCATTTTTGAATAATTAAAAAGACATCACAACTATAACATATCATTTATGGAATTACACACTGACCAAACAGCATTAAACAAAAAACAATCGTTTGTTGGGGGATGTGGCGGTTCTATGGCTTGGGACTCAAAGGGTTCAAATCCCGAGGTCAGCAGAGTGATCCCACCATCGGGACCTTAACCCCGGTTGTTCCAGGGGCTGGCTGACCCTACTGTCTCCTCTATTTCATGAGGTGGCCTCCAGGGATGCTTTCCCAGCTGTCCTGAAGGAGGTCCCACATATATGCTGAGCTCTCATTAGCCGTTTTTCCTTCACTCTCTGGTCAAACTCTTCCAATATCATTTCTACTATGATTAGGTCAGGTGGCCAGGCCATGTAATACAACTCTATCACTCTCCCTTGTAGGCAACTTGGTGGCACAGGCACTGTATCTTCAGACTATGGGAGAAAATTAGAGTAA
>JAODKL010000049.1:4514856-4533795 GCA_026780765.1 Petrocephalus schoutedeni
ACTCTATCACTCTCCCTTGTAGGCAACTTGGTGGCACAGGCACTGTATCTTCAGACTATGGGAGAAAATTAGAGTAATACGAATCAAACCCCAAACTCCATATATGTGTGATGACCCGGCTACGAGTCTACGAGCATCAGCGAACGGAAAATCCCAGACAAAACTGAAATATTTATACGCAGCAGACAGAATTTAAAGCCATAGGCCCTCGGTGCCGTTAGGTGATATCTTGGGAGCAGACAAACATAAAACGAAACAACAGACAGGACATACATGAGTCAGTCTGATGACATTAGAATAGACTGGATTGGATAAACTTCATTGATCCCAGGGGAATTACTCCATGTCGTCCTACCAGCGCACCACCTCCACGCAGTATTTATCATTTTTCTCGTCACCGCGGCACGTTGCACAAAACGAAATGGCAGAGAGAGTGAGAATTACAGCTCAGAAAAATAACGTCTCGGAAAAATACTGCTGCTTATTTTTAAACAGTCACATGTAGCTGGAGAGTAACTGTGAGTTTCTGTCATTTTATTACAGGAGTCCTTCAGAATAAAACTGAAGTCACAGACGCTTGGCAGGAGTACCAGCATGAAGTGACATCGGACAGGTTTCCATGCTGCGATAAAAATAGCCCTCCGGCAGAAGGTAAGGGGTGTGTCCAAAGTGGCCATCTGTGTAAGCCAGGCTCACGCAGCAATGTTTCAATATACATTCAATGGCTCTGCTGATAATGGTTTTTTTTTTCCCCATGGCAAAATTATTTTAACTTTTTCGTCAGTTTACACGGCTGGAAGTTCCTCACCCAAAGTCACAAATGGAAAGGGCCTCATGGTACTTGAGTCAGCAACCTTCAGGTTACAAGGCCATGCTCTGAACCAATCAGAATGGACGTTGCTGAAGTCACAACCCGAAGAGCCAATGAGCACACACTTGTGAATGACATAAGTACAATACTTCCTTTTTAACTCTTGCATTTCTTCAGGCTATAGATAACATAAAAGATAGACAAAGAACCACACAACAAATTAGAGTTAAAGAGAAATTTATCATAATGAACTTCACTCAAGCCTTTGATCCGACTGCCCCCCAACACTGAAGCCTTTTAGTTTTTTTACAAACGGTCATTTCTGTGAACCGACCCATCCCACTTTTTCCTCTGCCCGGTCTCCCCAGACAGCATTAATAGACACAGGGTCAAATACAGATCTGGCCCTATATGCTGTCCTGATCATGGCAAGAACATACACCAGCCATGGGGAAGCAGGTCAATGTTATGAGCTTCCTGGGAATCATAGAGATATGCAGCCTACATGTCCTACCTTAAGATATGTATATAAAAGTAGCCTCAAAGAAAATAAATGAACATTTACAGTAAAAAGTAATCCATTTTGTTGGAAAAATACTCACCAAATGAAAATACATATTATAATGTGCCGGAGGAGAATATGGGAAGCATAATCATTCATTTATTCATTCAATCATTGACTCATTCATGTTCTGTACTTTTTGCCCTATACAGTGTCGCCGGGGATCCAGAGAATATCCCAGAAGCAACAGGCATGAAGCAGGGAACAACACACTAACCCATCAGAGGTGGTATACCCTATGCACCACTAAACTACAACATTTTTCCCATCACGCCATCATTATCATGTCAGATTTTGAACATGTACACTGTTGAGTGCATGGTGACAGTAATTATTAGCTAGCATTGTAGACTTGTACCTCCATGACTGAGACTTTGATTCTCGCTTTTGGCTGAATGGCGTTTACATGCCATCTTTGTGTTGATGGGTCTCCTCCAGCTTCTCTGCTTTCCGGCCTGTGTGGTGTGTGAGTGCGTGTCCCTGCATCTGACTGGTATCCTGCTTGGCGTGCCCCCCGGGCCTTCCGTCCTACACTTCCTGCAATAGCCTCTTTCTGACCCTGGCTGAAGCGGTTCTGAAGACGGATGGATGTACTTTCATTTTTTTTTTTCTCCCAAGTTGGGGAGGGGTTTCATTCCAAAGATGTTGTAAGTCCGCATTCCCCACATTCTCACAGAGGCTCAGTGCTCTGAGTAATCTTTTAATCTGTCATAACACCTCAGCTAGGCCTCCGGAAAGCTGCTTGGCTCTCAAAACATAATGATTTTTTAGAAAGAAAAAAAAACAGGTTGTTTACATTTTAAAGACATCACGTTAAATTTTTCTCAGACTTTTCTCAGATCCTTCACTGGGAACCCTGCTAGCTTTGTCATCCAGGTATCTTGTGAAAGTGTAGAGGCTTCGACTTTGGTGCCGTTATGACGCTTTTCCACTGCTACCGAGAACCAGACTGTACCCAAGCTGAACTGTGAAAAGATGATTTTCCATTTGCCAAGCCCATACCTGAGCCATATCTGTGCTGACATGGCCCTGCTTACTAGCAGGACCGTAAGCGTGACCAAACCACGCTCTTGGCGTCACCACCATCCGATTGGTCGAAATGCACCGAGAAATGAAAGAACCAATGAGCTGCATCGATAGCCATGGATTAGCAGTATCACACATCCCAACGTACTGACATGCCCAATAACCCTGAACTTGAAAATTTCGAGCTTCCTACTTGAAAGAAATACTATAGTACAGCTGAACAGAATGGATTCATAATGCAAAATTACACAAGCTAATGCTAATTCTGCTAGTGTTTAATGCTAAAACAACACAGCGAGTCTCACAGACTTGCTAGGGGAAATTGGAAATTAGCACATAGTAAATCACGGTGTGCACTGTGTAAACAATAAAGAAGTGTCTCTTCCGTTTTACGTCAGTCCAAACCCCGTGATGACTTTACCGAGCCAACTCTTCTTCCGAGGTGGAAAAACTGTGCTGGAACTGCACTGTAACTAGACTCTCATAACAGTGCCACTTGGCTACGGCAAAGTTACTGTATGGCAGTGCTACAGTGCAGAGGTGGCTAGTCCAGGTCCAGAAAGTATAAATCCAGACCAAGATTTTGTTTCAACCAACCAGTTGAATACTCTGCGAATGTGACTCTTTACGCTCAACAGGTGGGTTGAAACAAAATCATGGTCTGGATTTTTACTTTCTGGACCTGAACTACCCACCTCTGGAAAAGCGCCAATAGATTACAACTCTGGGGTTTGGGAGTCCATTTATGATTCCTTATAGGCTAAACACCAAAAGATAAAGAGTCGCTGTTTGGGAATTGGGTTTAATAGTCTTCGGGTACAAATGCCAAGGTTCCCTTCCAAATGTGTTTGTCTGTACCACTACAAGTTTAGTTAGACTGAGATTAAAAGCTGGGAGGGGGGACCCACACTGCTGGGGGGGGGGGGGGGGCGAGCAAAATTGCCAGAAGGTGGTTCTAGCCAGGCCTATAGTGTTTTGTTTGTTCCAATGTTATTGATTAATGTTAATCTCTGAGAAACGATCTGGATATATTTTGACATTCTACAACTCAACCAAAAACCAGAAACATAGTTTAAAGTGACAGCATCTGCTTATGATTTATCAGTTGCTAAGCTGAGCCTTTGATTAGAGCTGGTTGCACTCATACAAATTCATGCAGTTGGCTTTTTTTTTTTCAGGGGTTTGGTTAAGGTAAGACACCTTACCCAGAGTACTACAGTGAGACACCTTGTTGGATACAAGCCAACAACCTTCTGGTTGCCGTGTTTACTGTGTCATTGAACCCTGCGCCACCGGTGGCCCCTGGAGGATTCACAGTGCCGCTAAACTATATTACATTTATTTATTTAACAGCCGCTTCTACCCAAGAAGAAGTGCAATTGATTAGCAGGGTCAACCAGTCCCTGGAGCAATTGGGGTTAAAGGCCTTGCTCATGGGCCCAACAGTGAAATAATTTCTATGACCACCGACACAGAGTGCTAACACAAAGAGCCACACACCGCCCCCACTAGTAATCCGTTACAACATTATAAGGTTTCCTAGAAGCTACCCTTGACCAGACTGATTCTGATGTCACAGACAGTGTTCACTCAACTGTGAAAACAGGGTCACTTCTTTCACCTGGCGACCAGCGTGTCAGAAAGTCAATTAGCCTTGCTGTCATTTTCTTCCCACAATTCCCTGTCGCATCCTCCATCCCTGAAGGTCAAAGGTCACCACGAGGAAGCTGTTGTCCATTTGTCAACGACCGGGGCGCATAACAACATCAACATCAAGTGCAACGCGAGAGAGGGGGGGCATCTCCCACCGTCCATCCGAAGACATTAAGCAACAAAAGCTGATGGAAACGCAAACTGACGTTAAACCCTTTGGCTGAGTATTAACCGTACATATTTCTTCCACTGGAGCTTGTCACGTTGAAAATCGATTTATGTAAAGGTTTTGGCACTGGCTGGGAAAGCGGGTGAAAAAAAAACAGCATCCAGACAGGTTGTTTTGAACGTGTCCACCACATAACATGCTCAGCCTCTCTCTGAGGTCAGGGGCAGTATGTACTTCGAGTGAACTGTAAATATTGTGTGTGACTCAGCTGAAGTCGGCCAGGGACTCCTGCTTAATGTATTTTACAGAGGACAACAGGCAAAAAAGTAACACAATGTTCCAGGAAATATAGGTGACGAACACTGCTATTGCACGTATGGTAAGCCTCAGACGCCAGGCGGCAGCTGGGGTCCCAGCGCTAGAGCGCTTAATCCAAAATACGTGCGGCGGAAAATAATTTGACGGAGAACATTTGCACAGTAATGTACACAGAAGGATGGAAGAAGATTAACCATGAGACGCTCTCAGCTTTACGATTCACACCAGGAATCATTTCATTAGGTTGAAAAATATATATTTATTACAGTAATACTTTACCTAAGACCATGTTTTGAGTAATTTATAAACACATTCATAAAGCATAAAACATTCATAAAACATTGTAAATATTTATCAAAAGCATAAGGTATAAGCATTCAGGATGCTTTGTACTGCATTACAGAGGTATCTATAGTGCATTATAGATGAGAGCTTCATAGAGCATTCATAACGCATAATACACATGACTGTAATGTGTACCTTTTTATTAATAGTTATAGCTGGGTTTATAATACTGTATAAATGTGTTACAATGAATTATAATAGTTACTATAATTATTATAGTTTTAATACTGGCCCTTTATCCAGTATCGAGGAGTATTACTCCAGTAGATGCACTGACACAAAGTTAATTTAACTTCTCCATCAGGTTGCAGAAGGGAATAAAGAATTTCGGCAGCAGAATGAAGAAGGGGAAGATGGTTCCTCAGATAGGAGTCGCTCATAGGTCTCTGGCTGCTGGTTCAAATCTGGTCTCGGAATGTCCTCCGACTACATTTTTGTTCATCTTCCACCTTTCCAAAGATGAAATTGTGACTCCCGAATGCCCTCGGCATGTCCGCATAACTGACCTGAGACTTACAGCCAAAGTGCCAGTCACAGACATCAGTTTAATCAATGGCGATCTCAAGGCAAGCCGTGCATAAATATTTACATAGCTAAAATAGTATGAGCTTGGCTAAGGATGTGTCATTCAGCCCCCGGGCCTCATTGTTTTATTATAGTTCAGCTCACCCTTGTCCCAAAAGCAGGTGAAACTCCAAAAGGGATCAACAAATCCGCACGCTACTTTTAGCTTTTGTTTTCAAAGCGAATCATTTGATGGCTTCAACCTTTGAGTCGGTTTTAAAACTGTTTCCACTGAATATGCACATCACAAGAGACACTTGCTGCGACTACAGCACTTCCATGGTCATGCTGTAGCGATACTACATTAAAGGACTGACCAGACCTCTTGTGTCCCGCCCATTTAAAAACGCAACTGTGATTCTGAGGAAAAAAATAGCTCAGTTAGCGTTGTACCATAATCACTTGTCTGAAAGACACTCCGTAGCGTTTCTGGCATTAAATCGACAAATGAAAGGGACTTTGTCCCTCACTGGAAAGGCTGCGTTTTCTAAAAATACCTTTCATGGATTATTTAAAACAAGCTCTCCAGGAGAATGTCTTGCTGACAGTCCAGACAGCAAAACATCCAGCGGCCGCGGGCTGACCATCCTCAGGCAGGATTCCCTTACTCCGGGTGTGAGATCTCCAGTGAGTTAAAGTAAGGAAAATATGTGGTCAACATGATGAGGGGCCAGCCAATTTAATCCCTAGTACCAGGGGGCATCACTAGGGCTGTTTTCAGGGGACTATAGCCCCCACACTTACACCAATTATAGTGTGCCATTTCTAACAGAGCCCCTAGTAAAGGCTCTGTGCCCCCTTTTCATACATCTCAACTAATGCTCCTGTCCAGTACTACTGGCTTACCTGACCAGTTGCTGAAGGTTACCGTTTAGTCAAGACCATTCATAATGGCTTGTAATGCATTAAGGATGCCCAGTTTAGCCAAGAGTCTATATAGGTCAACTCCTGTGTATCTGCTGGCCCGGAGCGGCTGTCAGTAGTGGGGCAATTGGTAAGTGATGCAAGCCTGGTGAGGCATTACGATTTCTGCTCCCCATGCGATCCTTGGAAAATAGTCGTCACTGAGACCCAACCAAAAAAAAAAAAAACTCAAGAGGAAGACTGCTTCTTGAATGGGAAAGTGCATCTTCAAGTAGTCAGGGTGACATGCTTCTCATCGCCGCGCCCTCCAGCCTGAATGCATGTTTGGGAGTGAGAGAGGATGAGGGCTGCTAGCACTCGACGCCTGAATGAAATTTCTCAGATGCTGCACGCTAGCAGCTGATGAATAGAGCACTTGCCACGTTGGGCCACAGTGCGAGCGCCGCGTGTTGGGAACATGGATTCCTAATGCATGCCCGTAACATAGCTATATCAAAAAGACATGCGTTCATCTCGGGCATAGCGCAGGGCAGCCCTGAATGCTGTAGACCATCTTAAAATCCTTACATTCCGTGATCACTTTGGCAACTGCAGAAGAGGCGAAACTAAAATCCCAGTGTCACATGATGCCCGCCTTACTCCAGGTCAGGTGTGACGCCAAAGCCCCTGAGATAGCCCATCACGCTAATGGTCATGCTGAACACAGGCTCATCAACCACAAAGACATGATAGAAAAGTCACAACAGCCGTTTTCTAGTTCACCACAAAGAATTCTCATGTGCCTTCCTACAATATTGCCACGAATAGTATTTTTATTTCAGTACATCTGTCTTGATAATTACCCTGTACTTCCATGGCTTTGTGTTTATGCGTGAATTTCAAATAGCCAGTCCACACCATCCAACTGCCATATGGAAACTTGCAGTTCAGGATTTGTGTTTATGGTGTATTATAGTCACATACTGGCCAGAGAATACATCACACACACCTTCACTAGCTGGTTTGCACAATAAAATCCCACGTTTACACACATCTTTGATTAATGTATATTTAGCGATTGACTAATTGGATTTTACCATCATGCAATCAGTTACATTTTTTTTGCGGTACCTACCAGGCTGCTAAACAGTAGGCCTATTATAATTCGAATTATAGGCATGTTTAAGGTATGAGCAGTATGGATACGATAAGGGCTCGAATCAAAACAGGTCAATATAGGGTACACGTGGCGAGCTCAGTGCTTCATGTCATGCGAAGGGATTCCAGTAACCCATAAGAAAAAAACACACATCTAGACCACGGATGCCGCCCCATCCCGGGGCCGCCGTTCAGTCAATATTGGTAGAAGTTTTACTACGATCACGCCCCCGCGAAATAAGCGTGGCCGCCCGCGCCTCTGATTGGTCCCCGGCCCCCAATGACAAAACCTGCCGAACTCCTTCATTAAAAAGAGGAACGAAAAAAAATAAAATAAATGACAACACGGCTTACAGAAATATAGGCAGCATCCATCCCGGGTCCACGCTCACTGTCTGCACCACCCTGGGAAAGATTTGCAACAGCTGCAAGTTCATGACAGACGAGAAGCGGAGTATATTTAAATTAATGCATATAAAAAAATTGAATTGCCGCATTTTATAAGTAGTTAGCGTCTCCTCACCAGCAGAACGATGATCGTACAGTTTGTTCTGTCCCTGGCCGTTTTGTCGGCCGTGGATCGAGCGACTGGGACGGATCTCCTCGACGTTCACGTAAAGCCGCAGGAGAAACACGCCAGTCAAGCCAAAGGACGCATATCTCTCCAGAACACCGGTAAGTCGGGACCACGTCCCAAATGCTCATTACTGGAACTGTCCAGAACATCAGCAAACTACCTGCAAAGAATTCTTCGTAACAAGTCTGTCAAAAGTGCGACCGGTGTGTATTTATGCATGCATGTATGTATAAACTTTTTTTTTTGCAGACATACAACACAACAAGGAAACATTTTATTAATCCCATACACATTAATCTCAAATTGCTATAATATATAACGAACGGTATGATATTCGAGCATATCTGTGGAAGTTTCTTATCTTAAAATACTTAGCTATATTCTATATAAGTTCAGTGCATCATAAATCATATATTACATTGCTGTAGTCAAAACAGCGCGCTATTAACAGAAAAAAAGGGTGTCTGGGAACTGGAGCGTAAATAAGGTCTAATAAGATCCAATAACAGACTGCGTCTCAGGGTAAATTTGCTTAATATTCCGAGAGGCTATCACACCAGTGTGCAATGCAGCGCACATTGCCACTGGCTTGTATAGGATCCAGGCACATTCCCGTGCAAATGCCAACACAAGCAGCGCTAACAGCGGCTCGCTTCTCCCCGCACACGGGGTTCGGGCAGCCCCGGGCCCCGTCCACAGAGGCTCTTTTCTGCTGACAGGCCGGCATTTACCGGTGGGTTACGGCCAACTCAACCTACAGATGCTGGGGATGCAGTTATTTTTAAGCACTTGTGTGTAATTAGTTTATACACCTGCGCCGGGCTATATATGGACTGTTTATCAAACTTTATGCGAACTTTATTTGTTGTTTTTTCGTTTTTTTTCCATTTGCGCACGAAAATAAACACGCGTCTGCCTTTCCCAGTTCGATAGGCGCGTTAATTGCTTTACAATGAATGCAGATTTCATTTCGGGCTAAAGGGGCACATACCTTCACTGGGTCCAAGTGAAATATACCTCGTCAAACTGATCCGAGTGATCTTCAGCAGGGGATCCCTTCACGTCCACATTATCCCGAAACACCTGATGCTCGTTGACTTACCGACTGGCCGTGTGAGGTCGAACCAAGAAATTAAAAGAAAAAAGCCGTAACTATATATAGATGCGTTTGAAGACACCCCCCCCCCGATCATCAGTAATGTAGGTTATATTTAATTGGTAATCGTTTGGAGGATTACTACCCTCATTACGCTGCCGTGATGGGCCGTATTTGCGACGGATCTTGACGAAACGTCACCGTGACTCCGCGCGATTTTCGCTTCTATTGAGAAGTTAATTCACCCCTTTTCTACCGAAAATGAACGGGAGCCCTAAACAACAGAATTCCCCTTTTTAATCTGTACCTAAATGTGATGCCTTTGCGTTGTCTTTATGAGAGCATAGCATCCTCGCCGAAAACAGGCTTGGGTCAGGTTATGAGAGTCAGGCTCACATCTAACCTGTCAATTCTGAACAAGTTAAAAAGTAATACACAGACAAATAAATGAAGCACACTTACCTGCCACTGCACAGGAATCACAGTAAACATTAACATTTTACAGTAATTGATGTCAAGCCCATAGGCAGAATTAAATTTCATTGGGGGTCCCCCTTCATAGGGGAGGCCAGACCTGTGATTTTACTACCTGTCTACGTGCCTTGGTTATGACATACCTGTAGGCCTATAAAAACTTTTATTTTCTTGTCTTTATTGAGGGGTTTGATTCCCACCCTGGCGATGAGTGTGTTGGCATGTTTTCACAGTACACTTTGAGAAAAATGGTACCAATTTGTATCTTTGCTTGTCACTGGGGCTGTACCCTAAAGGGTCCTGTACCTTTTAAGATACAGAAATGGACTATGAGGAACTGTTTTGTACCATTGGGGGAACATTAATGTTGCTTGTACCTTGGGGATGAATTTCTGTAGGTGCAAAGCGAATGTTACCTACAGCTAAGGCCAGTCTGTGACAAGCAAAGGGACGAATTGGTACCCTATTTTCTGAGAGTGTATCACATGGGTTTACACTCATGAACCATAGACTGTTAGATGAAATGCTGTCTGTAACACGCGCCCAGTTTCTGACCGTGCGGATGTGTGCGTGTGTCCTGGCATACACCCATCCCAGGGTGTCCCCGGAGCCTTTTTCAGCTGGTGGGTTTCATCTCGTTAACAGCGGATATTCAGCACTGCCTGCTCAGCGCGGGGGACGTGGGCTGTGCCGTGTTTGAGTGTTTCGAGAACAACTCCTGCGAAATTAATGGCCTGCAGCAGATCTGCATGACATTCCTGCACAATGCCGGCAAGTTCAACTCACAGGTAACCCCCCCCGTCCCCGTCTGCAGCATGGGCCAGTCTAGAGTCACAGCTGTGAGCTTGCACCATTGTAACCTGAGAGTCAACTTTTCCAGAACATTCCGTCTAGGGTGAAAAGGGAAGAGAGCAGAGAAAATCTTAAAGCATGATTTCATTTTCAAACCACTTGCAACGGAGAGTTTTAATCTGCAAAGGAATCTCTCTCTTCATGAGCGAGGCTGCGTTTTTCTGCGTTTCTTCTCGTTAGGAGTCTAACGCACTGGCTTGCGGTTTCTACAGGGAAAGTCCTTCATCAAAGATGCCCTGAAATGCATGGCCCACGGTCTGAGACACAAGTTCAGCTGCATCAGCCGCAAGTGTCTGGCCGTGAAGGACATGGTCTTCCAGCTCCAGCGGGAGTGCTACGTCAAGCACAACCTCTGCTCGGCCGCCAAGGAGAACGTCAACGTCATGGTGCAGATGATTCACTTCCAAGACCTCTTCTCCAAGGGGTAAGTGTGAGATCACACTCAAACCAGCATATTTTCTCCTAGCTTTTACAGGCCAAGCAGACAGGTATACATTAATAACAAACATGATATGATTATACTATTATAATGTTTGTTATTAATGTATACTGCAACGGTTAAGGTATGTTAGGATGTTAAGATTTACTTACATGCGGGTTATGAATGTTCTATGAATGCAGTATGAAGATACAATGAATGTTCTACGAATGCATTATAAAGGCATTATGAAGGTGCAGTTAATGTAAAGCATAACCAAACATTAAGTATACATATAAATATCGACAGGGAGTGTGCAGCAATGCATGGCGGCCGGCACCTTGATCTGTACGGATATGGTAATTGTGAGCAGGTGACGTTCCCTGAGAAGCCCCCTCCTGAACGTCTCGCCATGGTCACGCAGGCCGTATGTGGAGCTGGTGAACATCTTGCTGGGCTGCGGGGAGCTGGTGAAGGAGGCCATCACCCGCAGCGTGAGGCTCCAGTGCGAGCAGAGCTGGGGGGCCCTTTGCGAGAGTCTGAGCCTCTGCTCGCTGGGACGGCCGGAGCCCCAGCCACAGACGGCCGCCACGCCCGCCCCCGAGCATCACCGGCAGGCCGGGGACTCCCGTCCCCTGTCCCACCCGTCCGGGCCGCACAGCAAGCGTTCTGTGGCCCCCTGGCAGGGCGATAGGGCCAAGGTAGGCAGGCTGGGCTTCCCCCGAACCCTGAGTTTGGAGAAAGGGCACAGCTCCGGTCATCATGTGCGTCGGGCGGCTGCGGAGCACAAAAACTTCAGAAGGTGAAAAATGGTGGCCGCTGATCCGCCCCCGTCTCCGTCTCCCCAGACTCTAGCCTGTCTCTGGCCCACCGACCGCCCAGCGTCCCCCGGAGACAGACAGATGGACGGGAAACAGCGAGAGCCACGGGCTCCCTCTCACCAATCCAGCACTCCCAGTCTTTACAACTAACTTCACAGGGTTGCCCTGATGACACGTTTTTCTGTTATTTAAAGAGCATCTTTCCATTTTTAATTTCATTATATTAATATTAAGGGGGCCATATACTACAGGTGTGCATTGAATGTAATATTATATTTGGCTTGTCCCCAGCCAGGATGAAGGGCTATCAGTCCCTAGCAGCCCAATATGATTCTTTTATTTTGACAGAAAGCTTTGGAAAATAGGCAGTTAAACAAAAATGCACTGCCTGGTCACATGACTTATGATTTCAATGTATGTCCAAGTGATTATGAATGTCATGTAGACTCCCTGATGTAAAATTATATATACAGCAGAGGTGGGCAGTCCAGGTCCAAAGAGTAAAAATCCTGGTCTGGACTTTTACCTCTTTGGACCTGGATTACCCACCTCTGATATACAATTATATATTATGCATATTTGGCACTTAGATTGAGCGATATACATGGCGCAGAAATATTCAGCTCCTTGAATTTCAGCAAATGAAAATAACCTGCAAAGGATTGTGGGTAACTCACCTGTGCCGGCAGGTCACCTTGGCCCCTGTATTTGCTGCTGGCAATTTTATTTATTGTTGTCATTATCACCATGATATCCATAAAAATGTAACTTATTCTTCAACTTTAACCTAACTAAAATCTAAGTAATCTGACAGTTAAATAAAATCACCCTTTCCACTATTTATTTTTAAATCCTATTTTAATATATGTGCATATATCTTCTTTTCCTTAAACAATATATGAATAAATGTGCAACATATGCATTTTTAGTAAATATGCAAAAGCGTCAAACGGAAGCAGAAACTGGGCTGCAGACACGTGTCATAAATGGTTTTATTGTTTCTATTAATGCTGCAGACGCGTTTGTGCCGCCATTCTGACCGCAAGCGAACCGCACAGAACCGCTGTCACACGTTTTGGCACATATGACCATACAATATGAACATTCGTGGCTTCAATTGCCGCCCCGTTATTAAACTCACAGCTGGACAGAAGAGCTCTGGCATACAGCTGCTGGCCACTGACTTCCTCAGATCATTCCTTATCGTCAGAGGTGGAAAGGTCCAGGAAGTACAACTCCAGGCCAAGATGTTGTTTCAGCCAACCATTGCAGTACTCAGTGACTATGACTCTTCATACACTATTGGTTGGTTGAAACAAAATCTTGGTCTGGATTTGTACTTTTAGACCTGAACTCCTCCACCTGTACTTATTGTGTTTTTCTGCTTGTGTTTAGTGCAGAATTTCAACCATCTGCATGGTGCCTATGCGCTTGCATGATTCTGACAGTTACTGAATCACACCAGTGGAGAGGAACCCGAGAGCTACAGCCCACTATCATCTGCACCGTCACAATCCTCCGAATTTAAAATCTAATTCAAATAAAAATAGCTCAGGTCACATGCAACGTGGGTCTTTTCGGTAAAACTAAGCCGCATTTATCAAAGGTATCTATCAGTACTAGACTTTGTGCAGACTCTATAGACATTCTTGTTTGTTTTTTATTATTTTTATTTTTTTACAAATACAGCCTTGACATTAGTGATGTGTAAGGTCAGTCCGTTTACCTTCCAGGCCGCCTGCCTTTGGCTCGGCCGCCGGCTTTATTATTCAGTGACACAGCCCCTACCTCGTCCATATCATGGCGTCTGAAGGGATTTCGCTGTCAAATTCTGCGTGAGCCGACCCAGGTGGACGCACGCCACGAGCTCGGGAGCTGGGGAAAACTCTGGGGAGCTTTTATTGAAAATGTTATATTTACCGAGACAGTTCTCCGAATTCCAGAAACGGTGCTGCAAAAGTGGGCGATGGAGTGCGGCGCCCCCCTGTGTGTCATTTTGGGTCAGTGCATCTCTCCGGGACACAGAGTGACCGGTCATCACCCTAAGCCGTCGGATCCACAGCGTCAGGCTTGGGGTAGCAGGCTTAAGGAGAAGTGATTGGCTTGCGTTTGCTTTTGCATTGTCTTATGTGTGAGCAAAGAGTTTTCTTAATGTTTTACAACATTACTTTTTACGCCCTAGCTGGTATGTCTTTCAAGTCAGTATTTGCAGAGAAGGTAAAATACAGTACAGAATTCAACATGATGTAACCCCAGATCTTGTATATATACATTTCTTTTAATAAGTTAGACAAAAACCGTTTTTAGCAGGGTATTAAAATCTGATAATCCCTTATTTGTGAAGGTTTCCGTTTGTCTACATGTAAATGTTTTTCTTTATTATTCTTGGATGGATTATGACGTTCCATATTCACGTTGTGGCTTGGAGGATGCACAATGCAAGCTGTGTTATGAAAATCAGATATTTTATAAAGATGTATGACTTCATGAAAGCAGTGTTTGCTTCTTTGATTATAGCCTTAATGTGCCGTGTGATATCAAAGGTTCCTCTTGTAGGCTATTCGATGTGGTAAAAAGAGAGAATCAATATGTAATGTACAGTGAGACATCATTAGGACGTCAGAGCCACGCAATAAAGCACACTAATGACTAGATCACCTCGTCAGCGCGAGCTCAATTTCGTCATCATTATCGCACGTCGCATGTATTCTGATTGGCTGCCGGCCGCAACTGAAGTGGTAAGACGAGGTGCTGCAGAAACCATGATATTACCATAGAAGAAAAACAAATACTGTCGTCTTGTTCTTTTTACGGTTGTAAGCAGTATGCCCGACTATCCCTGGTCAGTTATTCAAGGAAATGTTATTTTAGACTAAAATCAATAAGATAATATTTCTCTGTCCGCAATTAAAAAACGGAAACCCCCCGACCTAGAAAATTTAAATGTAGATGTGGCTATAACTAAATAGATGGCAAAAAAACAAGGAATATTTAGTAATGTAGTAATAAATGGCCATTTTCGCCTTGCTTTACGCCTTTCTAACCCTGCAGTTTAGTGAAATTCCCTACAAAATGGAATGCATTTATTTCAGGGTGAAGTTACCGTCTAGAAACGCCAGGTGGCGACGGTGAAGGGGCACAGCACAGAAACCGCAGGACGCACTCAGTGTCGCCATTCAGCCGCTGTGGGAAATGCAGATTTTTCCTTTTTTTCCCCAAAGCTATTCGTACTGGGACTGATGCCACGCATCAAGGGCTGGGAGCTGCTTGATTTAAAGACTGCCGAAGAGCGAGACGGAAAGCTATTAACAGGAAACGTGCCCTCATCTTTCAGTGAGGCGTAAACGTTGCAGCTGTAATAAATGGGACAACATGACTTAGAAGGTACTGATTGGTAACTAGGGTGCACGTCTAATAAATGAACCTGACTAGGTGTCCAGCATTCTCCGCTGAATAGATACATATCGGCTGAGTGTCATTATCCATGGCCTTATCTTAAGCCTTATCTTAAGACTTTATATTAAGGCCACGGAAGGGAATTTAGGAGTGAGCAGGGCGCCGTATTATTTTGCCATGCATTTATGGGACTTGACACATGCTCCAGGCTTATTGAAGCACCGACAGTGGCTTTCAGCACAAATGAAGGCTTTTACCTTTAGTGTAAAGCGAGCTCCGGGCGGACAACTCCCAGTTTCTAGGCCCTCGGTGAATCCTGGCCTTACATTACATTGACAGATGTTAGTTTGCACGCAGGCCGCTGCAGTGTCTATTATGGAATTAGTCAATTGCTTATCCCGATTTCAAATCGCTTTGCGTTTTACGCGACTTCCAGTCATAAAAAAATGAAACCTCCTCGGTGTCTGGAGAGGAGGGTCTCGCCGCCCAGCACAGAAAGTTATAGCCTGAATCTGAGTCTGTTTTTGATATGAGAACAATAGCGTGGGACGTCTGCTTCCTGCTTTTTATATGAACAATAAGCAGTTGTTTGGCCCGAACAAGGCCAGGCAAAGGAATGTAATAGTCTTCTATCGTGTGACACCGCGACCCCGTCTGGATAAAGACGTCGCTGAAAACGGATGCTTAATAATCCCGTCTTTCCCAACTATCTTAGACGCACGCCTTACTTTCTATAGGGTAAAACCAGTGCATTAAACACTTCCTTTTTAATTTTTATTTTTGTTGCAAAACGATCCACTTTGCGTCGTTCTCTCATTAACTAACTCATGCAACAAAACGGGAACCTTGTCCGGTAAATGGTGTCCACGTAAGTTAGACTCCCACGGCAACATTTAATATTCTCGGTCTAGAATACCACTACTCGCCGACACGGTTATTAAAAATTGTCTGTAAAGTGCGGTGTACTTTAATAATTATCCATCGCAAATATGGACATATACTCCTCAATATTAGTAAGCTGCATCACCAGCAACAATAACAATGTATTCACACGTACGTCTTTTTTTAACAGCATAGCCTTTTGTGCCCGTAAATGCTAATTTTCGTCAATTTAATAAATATGTGGAAAACTGCGGAATTTTATTAGATTCTTTAGGTGGTTGCCTATTGCCGTTTTATTCTTTTTGGGGTGACCTTCCTGAGTGTCATGAAAGGCGCCTTTAAATATACATTATTATTTTTCATAATGTAACATAAAATTGACTGATTAAGGACGACTTTGTGTGATGGTAAAAAAGAAACAAAACGGGTGTGTGTTTCGGAACACTTTTATTTGATTCGGGATTTTATAAGTCCTGAATCAATTTGATATAAAAAATGTGGACGCACGTGAAATGTGGAATCCTTAAATAAACTATGTATGTAGTGTGTGTAAATATATCCATCCCTTATTAACTGTGCGATAATGGGTATCGAAAATCATTCGTAAGCATTTATAAATTGAATTACAGCCTTTGTAGCCTATACACATAAGAATACTTATGATCTATACATTTAACCTAAATTATTAAGCGCATTGTCATAGGATGATTAAAAAAAAATAACCCCTGTAACAATTTAAAAATATACACCGTAAGGAAATTGCACTTTAGGGCTTAATCTATACCAATAATTCAGTAAATAATTTATCAGTCTACCAGGCGAGGAAGTAACCGCAAGAGAAAACATTTCGGAAACAACCATAAAGCATGCATATTTTTCAATTTGACACATATTAAAAAGCTATATTTTTCTTTAATTTAAGACTATTAATTTGAATTAAAATACCGTTATACAATATACAATTACTACACAATAAATCGTGTAATAAAAAAATAGGATTTAAGTACACTGACCAGCCCGTTTTCAAGATTACGTCGAGCAACAATTTGAAGAAAATGTTTCGTCTAAAAAGTGGTCCAGATACTTTCATGTAGTTAACAAAATATTGCGATTAATTAACTAAATTCAATTTTTTACATACAAATAAATAGGCCTACACGAATTCCACGTGTCGCATCCTGCGATTATTAGCTGACTCTGAATTCATTCGTACAGAATCCCTTGTATTCTCCTAATTGCATGTAGGCCAAAATGCATTTACGTTAACGCGTATTTTTACACGTTAGAAATGTGATTTATTAGATTTCTGTGGGTAGCTTTCATTAACAGTTCATAATAGTAAACTGTACTGCGTATGTAAACCAATATGTATTTCCATAAGGTATGCTCACAGCATCAAAGGTGAGCATTTCTCTGCAGAGATTTCTCTGCAGAAATTAGTTTATTTTAAAACTCCTTCTGCGACGCTTTCAAAACATGTGCACCAGTGAAGGGCCACGCTTACAAAACGGACAACTCAAAATATTAACAATGTATTGTTTTGAAGTTATTGTTTGGCTCTATAAAGCAACTTAGCACCGTCTCGGGTGTCGCATATATTAGAGGGATTAAACAACTAATATAAATCCGAGCTCCGGGAATTAAATTTTACTGCATATACGACAGACACATCGAAATCGCTCTTGTAAAATTCTACGGTGTCTACTCTACTTAAAATAACTTAAAGAAAATCAACCACAAAATTTGATAAAAATTTAAAATATTGATCCTTTAACTGTAAATGGCAATCAAATAATTTAACAAATGCCATATCTTAATACCATTTCATATTTAATACATTCACATAGTTTCGAATTTTTCATGGAGTTTTCCGAAGAAAATGTTTTTATATAATGGACGCCTTTTTTATATGAATTGTATATGAATTACTGTCAGAAATACGGAACTGTAATGTTGGTCTGTAATAAACCCAGTGGGTTAATACCTTACAGAAACAATCGCGAAAGTGGAAGTGAAGTAGAAATTAAAATTGTTTTAGTTCACCAGTCAAAACGCAGTTTTACCACAGGCTTACTCTTCTTTCACGTACCAACTCCGGTAAAGTTTCTGGCTAAACTGGGTTACATTTAAAGACAGGTGTGATTAAATTCGCCGCGTCAGCGCAATACAGTGACGCTTCAGAGGAGTAAAATGATCTAAAACGACCGAACCAGCAATTTAGAAATAGGTCTACTTGTTATTTTAAGAAACAGCGGAGGAAACCAAATTATGAGACGAGTTCATTTATAATAAAGCCGCGATGCTGTGCGCACGCAATTGATTATATAAAGATTAAATGTTAACCAAGTAATTTTACGATTTCTACGTGACACTAAATTAGTTGGATATAATCAGATATCAAGCGGTCCCGTCTTGTGACAGCTCACTTCAGTTCTCTCTGCCTGATAATGAAACAGCTGACATTTTTATTTCGACGCTACACAAAACTCCCAGGGTACATTGCGATATTTTATTTACTGCAATTCTCTCCATCCATTCTATCTATCAATTTTACCAATAATTTTTAATAATAATACCACTGCATGAAAATTATTTATAAATTACTTTATACTCATTTAATGCCAGGACACTGAAAAATGTTATTTATCCCTAAATGCCGAACAAGATGCCGTCAAAACAAGTACTAACTTGTTGACAAGGCACACAACAAGACAAATACGTGGCTTAAGGGGACAGAGTGTATAGACACTGAGGCAGCATTTAAGTTTATAAACGACTAGCAGAATACAACAGTCTTACATCTTCAGCATAACCTTTATTTGATTTGAAAAAATACAGCGCAAACAGCGTTGAAAGAATACTTATCATCGTTTATATAAATATGCATATATTCAATTTCAGCCAATAGGGCTGGAAGGTAAGATCATTTATAAACGCGATTTCACATATTCTATGCATTTCAGTCCATAGAATT
>JAODKL010000049.1:4538846-4558075 GCA_026780765.1 Petrocephalus schoutedeni
GCCCCCCTCCCATCCCTGGGACACCCGCCCCTGCCCCCCTCCCATCCTGGGGACACGCTACACAAGTCACACAGCAAAGTGAGAGCGCATGGAATGCGGAATGGGGAAGTTGCGCTACAAAGGCAGACATGCAGTCACAGGTACCGGAGCCGCAGCCCGACGTCGGTGCAGCCCCGCAGCTCCTCCTCCTCTCGCCTCTCCATGGCCATCCTAGACGCCAGGTTGGCTTTCCTCCACGTCGTCTGGTCTCTGCACAGAAGCGAACACAGACCCAGTGAAGGCAGCATCCCGCCCTGCTCCGAGAACGGAGCCAGTCCGGCGGCATCCCATCCCACGGGCTGCCAACCCCAGCACGTACTACTCAGTTATGCCCCTGCAAGCACCCTTCACACATAAAGAGGGCGAAACAGGAAAGACACAAACTGCAAGCTTTCTTATAAGACGTCTATCTACATGCACTTTAAACAGTTTAGAACTAAGCTTGATACATTGCTATTTACTCATATTTCCCATTCCAGCCATTGCATTTATTCATTTAATGTATTAGTACTATATTCAGCAGTTTTTTTTATTTTGACCATTTATTCTACATATTTCAAGTTTATTCCACTCATACGTATTTCTGCAATACCTAGTTATGTGCCTACTTTCCTGTCTAGTGAGAGCCTTTGTGTTGTTGCATGCCATTTACTTGTTACATGTACTGACTAGTTGGAGACAAGATTTCTTATGACTTTATGTACAAAAGGCAAATAATGAATCCTGAATCTTATTTTTTTTAGTAAGTCTACCATTTAATCCCTTCTAACATTTCCCAAGCAATTTACATGCCAAGCTAGTACACTGGAGGGCATTGAAACCCCATGCACATTCATTACTCAACGACACAGTAAGGGCAATTGAGAGTCTTCCATTTACGCCAGCAGCAGAATCACAGCATCAGAGGTTTTGCCAAACAGTCTGGAACTGAACCGGACGTGATCACTGCCAGGAAGCACAGACTGCCTAATTATGCTGTCATGTAACGAATCCAAATCCTTTTCAAACTTGCTAAAACACAAGTAGCGACTGATTCCCATTCAGATTACTCACACCACTTACCATGTCCTTATTTTTAACGACTTACATTCCAAGGATCTGTATATGCATTAAATGCTTAACTTAACATTATTAACTTACATAATTAATTTGCAAACAGAACCTAAAGTCTTAATGGAAAGTTGAACAAAAACATTGCTGTAAATGTACAAAAGCGCACTAAATACCAACAGATGTGTCAGTATCAAGCCAGCAACTGAAATGCATTCAGCGCTTGTTTATACCTATAATTCTAATGGAACAGGTGATGAGAGACAGTCATATTACTAGCTAAAGCAATTCGCTTCGTCTGACGGAGCCATAAGCACCTTATGTCATTGGATAACAGGAACGCCTTTCGAGAAAGTGGACCAATAAAAAGCCGAGGAAGTTTCACGTCACCTCATTGGCAGCCTTACCTCAACAGCTGCTTCCGGTAGCCCTCCGCCTCACTGAGGATGGCAAGTCTCTCCGATTCTTTATCTTGCTCCTTACCCATTTGCTCTAAATCCTGCGGAAGGGAGTTTCGAAAATTATATGTCAAGAGCTCAATATGTTTAAACACCAGTATTTATATGGTGCGCTAACACACAGGTAAAAGTGAATAATACTATATGAAAACATGACCTACATGAGAAAATGTGTCAAGTTAGAATCATGGAGTGACGTCACTACTGATCAACTATTATGACAGAGCTTGTTCACAAGGAGCAAAAGACGACAGGGAGCGACAGCATGATTTCAGTTATGATTTAGGTGATGCAATGACCGCTCCAGATACTGGGGGAAATGCGCACAAGATTATGTGATTTTCAAACGGGAGTCAACGGAGAAGTAAATCCGGTATCGCATCCTCTTAACTTGGGTAGGTACACATTGTAATAACGCGCTTTAAACTCAGAGGATCATCTCCAGTACCGAGGCTTCTTTGTTTAATCGTTATTTCTGTGCACTTTAGATTTTTAGTTTTTCAGGAAGTAAGAACCAGTTAAGGTCTAATGCAATCCCAATATAGTCATTTTTTTCCATGCAAGAATAAGAGCGACAACAGTAACTAAATATATTACTTATAATTAATATTTAATTGCATACAGTACGGAAAGCGCAACAAAGAGGAACGTTAACTGTTGGCAAAGGGTTAAAATCGTATTTAACATATTAGGCCTACAGTTAAATGCATAATAGCCTTAGTGAACTTTACATTTGCGTTCACCGTACTCTGTAACCGCTACACATATAACTCCGATTAAAAGCTATTTGTCAAAAAAGTTACTTTGTGTTGACAAGATCGACTCAGTAGCGCCAATTTACACCAATGTCTGTATTGCAACGAGACAGCCTGACGCATGTAAAAAAAATAAAACCCTGTAATGTTTCACGGACGGTGGATTGCAGCTGAAGCTGCCAAATTGATCGGAAAAATGCCCCAAAAAATAGGAAATAGGGCTATGCAACAAATCAGGGCAAGTGTGAGCCCGATTATTACTATAAAATAAGACCTGTTATGAGAACACTACGTATCCAACTTCGCAAGGAGATATATATTATATACAAGTATCTATTTTATATACTACAATGTATATACTACTCTCAATCGTCTTAAATTTTAATTATGGCCCGCAAATCAAATAATTTGTCCACCCACCTGAATCCGGAGTCTGAGTTCAGCGATTTTCGCTCTGACTTTGGAGTTCAGATCCGTGAGCTCTTCGTGAGATTCTGGACATCTTCTTATATCCTGATATATGAATACAATATATCTGATCTTCATGGATAGGCGCAGTTATTAAATGTAACGGAAGTGCGACAAAGGATTTTGTTTTCCGCTTTTTTTGTAGCAGACATGAATTGCATAACGTGGCTCGCACAGTCCCTAATGCCGCGGGGGCGCCTGCAGCGAACGGCCCGAAACGGCGACATCGCAGACGGACCAGCCGGCGATGTCCGGAGGCTCACCCTTATAAACGCCTTTAGCTCCAGATCGGTGCTCTTTATCGGTACCCGGGGGTCTGTAGGCGCCGCCATAACGGCAGTACGGCAAGCGACGAGTCCGGTGCACAAACGCCTTTGCGTGGATCTCGGAAGACGCGCAGGATCTAACGGGGACTTCCGAAGCAACCAGAGTGATAATGATTAACTAAAATGTTCTGCAGGGGTGAGGCAAGGGAGATTTCGATGTGCCGGCCCATTTGCAGTGCAGTGTACTTTACAATACAATGTGATTTTCTTGCAGAAGAATTTCCATACTGATGTCTATAGTCCTAAACCGCACACAGTTGTAAGTGGGACATTTCAGGTTTATCCACGGCGACGATCCATGCTGGCAAGTTATTGTTACTCTATGCTTAATCTAATAATAATAAAAAAAGTTTTCCGTCCCGAGTATACTGTCGTCTAATTAATCTTTCGATGCAATAATTAATATTTAGCAGACGACCTAATATCTGGAATGATGTTCAAATAGTAATATATAAAAATGTGCATAACTGAAGGCCTGGTGGAAAGACTCGGTATTAGAATAACCTGTGGCATTATGTTTATATATTTTAATTGTAACTCTTAGCCCATCTAATACCTTGAGGCTATATAACTTGATTATGACAAACCTTGGCCTTTTATGGGTTCATCACAAATCCAAAAACCTAATGTAATACACATTCACAAATCGTGACGCATCAATCTCCCAGTGGCCGCTCTAAATGCAATTTAGTTACGTTGACGGTGCTCAAAGCTGATAAATGATTCACCGTAATAAATTTACTGAACATCTGAAAACATTTTTACCCCTACATGTATATACATACCAGGGCAACAAACGTAAAACAGAATGCCAGTATGCTTTCTGAGGTTTATTTCCGAATATTAAAATCAATAACAGAACTAGACTATAATAGTTACAAGCAACTGTGTGGTATCAACTCCTGGCTGATACAACGCCGTGAAGTAGTAATGATAATTAAAATAATAAAAAAGAGGCACAATATCACAAGCAATGTATTTTTTTCCACACTGGTACTAAGTCTATTTCTCATTAGTACACATACAAATCCTGTAATTTACTAATTTTCTCCAACAGTTGTGCCTCAAAATAAAACAAAATATAACATCAAAAGTATAAACCCAGCACAACAATTAAACAACATAAATATAACAACTTTAGATATTGTCTTGAACAGGCATATATGTGAACTACAGTTATTAACATGACTATTAGGATCAAGTTACTGGTAGTTTCAGCAGGATACACTTCTGCAGATTAGCTTAAATATGTCACCAAAAATATTTATTATAGCAATGAAATACAGGCTTCCTACTGTGACACAACATTACATTGGGGGAAAAACGCACACAGCAGTAGCTATCTAAATATCCCATGCTCTTCTCCAGTAGTATACCATACAACATCATAAGCATCACGACAAGTGCATGAAGTGTGTCATTTTTTTCCCAGAAAGTGTGACATTTTACATGTTGACTGTTGTATGGATTTGAATGTTTTGTGCTTTCTCTTAAGCCGCATTTGAAAACCACAAAACATTTGCCTCATTTGATCGTTAAAAACAACAAAAGTTGTCATATCACTTCCGACGTTTTTAACTATTTTAACTTTGGAAGGGAATGTAGTTCATTGCAGTGCGTGGATGAGATTGCGGTACTTGGGAAAGAGGTCTGTCTGTTACTGGTGCACATGGTCTGCATGTGTCCAGTGCAAGAGTGGATAGTCTACACCACGGTGCAGGATAGAGGGGCCTGTACCCAACTGTTCTGGTGACACCAACCGACCTTCTCGGTTTCGGAAATAGTTATTTTCAGGCTCAAATATCAATCAGACACTTTGGCCTTTACCCAAGCAGAGTGTTTGGCACTGACATGGCTGTGTGTTGACTCTTGAGCAGATTTTAAAGCAGGGCTCTTCAAATCTCACCCTCAATTCCTAATCCAGGCCATTTTCAGTTCTCCCAGGTGGTTAGTTTAATTACTGATTCTGATTGGCTGGAGGCTTCACACCTGGCTCGCAGGTAAAGGAAGGCTGGAAAAATCAGCAGGGCTCCGCCCTCGAGGACTGTGATTTGGACAGCCCTGCTCTCCGGGATGTGATTACTGTTACTGCTTGCTGTTAAGATCACAGCGCTCCAGTAAATGTCTGAAAGGTGATTCAGGGCATCGAAGTCCTGTTTTCCACCCCAGGTAAGTGCAGAATAATATCTGTTGTGTGAACCTGATCATGTGACCTTAAGGTGCAGTTTACCATCAAACCAGTATGGAGGTATAAGGAGGCCCATGTTATTCTTTTTGGTCTCCCAGTTTGAATTACAAAGGGTTTACATTGACAGGTTGACATTGCAAACCCTTTGCTGTGTCATGTTTAGCTTAAAGATGTTTGTCTGTCCTCCCCTGTCCCTCTGATGAACTGTTGAGGAAGGCCATATTTTTGTCTATGGCACTCCTCTGGCAATGAATAGGGACAGGCATGGCTAAAATGTGGCATTAGGAGGCACACTGAGTTTTCGGACCCACCAGGGGAGCCGGTTTTATACGTGAGACATCAACCCTGCATTACAAGTTCAGCTTCTTTCTCTGTCCACGGCAATCACAAAATAGCCCAATTTCTTACTGCTTACTGTATTAAACATGAGTATTTCTTTATTGTGGTGTGGAAGAGCATTTTTCTAATTGTCATTTGGAAAAAGAAAAAAATTAAAACCAGGCAAATAAAAACATTAAAATGGACAGAATAAATGTAAAGCTTTGGAAAGACAGGAGTAATCACATAAAAGGCAAACATTCGGACATTTAGATTATTAAACACATACTGTATTTTTGGGAAAAAATAAGTTAATAGGAAACCATACAGAGAAATACAGACAAATAATGTGAGTCTGGAATTTTAGTATTCTTTGGAAAGCCTGTCCCATTGCTATACTGGACATATCAGTATATTTCAACAGTTTTTAAACCTTTGAAGGAAGACTACATTCATCTTTAGACTTGACAATCATGGAACAGCTTTAAGCAAAACATCACCCAGTTTTAGGGGGAAAAAAAACTAACTACAATAGTGAAACGGATGATTAAAAAAAAAAAAACTTGGCATAAGGGGCTAAAATCAGATTCGACTTGATAGTGAGAAAAGTTTGAAGAATGGAGAGGTCAAGCTGAAATACTCATTTAAGGCACCTAAATGACCAGAACATCACTGTATTAAACACAGGTAATATCTTCTGGGGAATGGAATACAATGTGGGTATTTTCTATAATGCAAGGAACTTGGTGGCATGTTTTACTCAAATAGTCTGGCCAATAAAAATGTAACTCACAAGAAGACTACATCCAATTTTAAATATGAAATAGCAGGATAACCAAGACTGATTTTTAATATTACTATTGTGTGCATCACACAAGGTGCAGATAGCTCCAATAATGAAACCATATCACATATATAAAGGTGTTCTGCATGCACAAAGGGCGAAATGCATTCCCAGAATTCCACAGTTTCTATAGCAAAATGTAAACTAGTCTACTCTATTAGATTCTATGAAAACAGCTGATATACTGTACATTTGATGGATAACAGACCTCTGCAGCCAAAAGATCGGAGGGGATTCTGCAAGTTATATTATGTATGTTTGATCAACCTAGTGGCTTAATGATAGATGGTTAAGATGTACCAACAACAGCGTTTATGTCTCGAGCAACTTACAAAAGCCAAGCCTGTACGCTTGTACATACGCCAAAACATCTCAGCTGAATCTGTCAAGAGACATTGTGAAGTTACATAGAAGAAGGAAAAATAAAATCGTGGAATCCACAGTTGATGTCCATAAACTGATGTCCAAAATAGAGCATTCTACCGTTTACAAAATGCCTAAAAACATTTTTCAATCAACAACATTAAGACCGGCTTTCCTTAGAGAAATACTTATCAAATTACTTTGGATGCCCCCACATCATTTTAAGGAACAAGACACAGTCTAACCTTATTGGTCAGTAGTCTAGGACCACAATAATATCCATAGGACTAAAAGTATTACCTAAAATATATCCAGGTAAAAGCCCCTGCCCTTATCCTGTGTAAGCTGTGAAACAAGCAACATACTGTGTTACTCATGAGAGTAAAATCTGCATAGTGCACAGTCAACAGCATTATTATCATATACACTACAAACTGAACTACATACTCTTGGCATGCTTTAAAAAGAAAAGAAAAAAAGACAAAAATAAAAAATAAAAATCAAGGACATATACTCTCCCATTTTATCTGTTAAAAATACTTCTTAAAATCCTGAACCAAACTAAATATGCACTTATGCATTTAATAATATCCACGTTTCCGCGTAAGGTCAATAAAGTAAGCAGAAAGAGCAATTACTGGCATTACATTGCAACCGTTCCTGTTTAAAAATGCCACAGAGTCCCCTGGATATGATGTAAACCCGCAAGGACACTATTGCTGAGACTCTAGCAGTTTCAACTCTGGTGAACAGCCAATGAAATCATTTATTTCAATTACGTTTCTATTCGGATTTTTCTTTAAAAAAAACACACACACACACATTACCATTCATCACAGATATTTTCAACATGACTAATATTGTCATTTTGCCCCCGTTACCAAGCTGGAGTTCTTTAGCTGCAGACAGTACTACGAAAGCCAGGAAACGTTGCCATGACAACACTTTTGCGACTGGATGGACAGTTACCAAGGCAAGGGTCCTCTGTATTTTTTCACTGGCAACAACAAATGTACAGTACAGTACAGAGATACTTTTTTATTATTTAAACTGAACCTTTCACAAAACGAGAGCTTCGGCAAATACCGCTGGACACCTATTGGTCCCAACTATGTAAAAAGTAGAAATGGGGATCAAATAAGAAAAAAAAAAAAAAAAAAAAAAAAAAAAGCAAATAGATAATAATTATCTGGAAACGTCCAGAAGAGACGTATCCACACTGTACATCAACCTGAAAAAAACTCAAAGCAGAATCCAGTTTCCATAGGAAATCTCTACTGAAGGCAGAAGGTTCATGACAGAATCATCAGAACATAACCTTCTAATCTAAGGTCAGCTGCCTTCCTTAGACTTCATTTTCTTACAATCCACGTCCATCCATTGAAGTCAAACTGTCACTGCAGCGTTCTGACTAGCTTGGTTTAGCAGCAAATGGAAGAAATATACAAAATGCTCTTGTTTTTTTGTGTTTTTGTTTTTAAACAAAGTGCTTTCTGTTTATATATTATTTAATATATTATTGAACATACTATATACACTTCTACACAGCAGTTAAAGGGAATTTTCTTAGCTTAGCGATAGTTTATTTACAAAATGAACATCTCCCTTGAGGATGGATGGTAGCGACAAACTAGCCTCTACACTGCTAGCGTAATGTTAACCAGCTACGATAACAAAATATTCTTAATGCTTAAACAGAGTTCTAGTTTCTCTCTTCTTGAATATTTCATTATTCATGAAATAAGAAGTCGGCATTTTATTTGCTCAAATTACAAACGCCAGTGGAAATATTAAATCTTAACATATTGATGCTTCTGGTGATACGTTGCTTTTTAGACACAATGGGAAAAATGTAGCAGCAAGGAAATGTGCTGAAAGAGAAGTTCAGTTCAGCTAGGCTTCTGTTGAGATTAGACCGTTCCAGACCATCTGCGGATCTAACGGTATAGGCACTCGGATCTGACTTCACAAGTTACGCATGCCATTTTTGCGGCTAGCTTATCGGGGGAGGTGTGGACATCCAGTTGGTTTCCTGATAGATTTTCTTTAATTTACATGTTAATCATTTGCTACATTTGGGTTCGTAGCCTGGATTATAAAAAGCTGTAATCCAGATTTTTTTTTTGTTTATATAGGGTATACGATTACTTTCTTGACATTATATAAAGGATCGATACCAAAAAAATAATCACACCACCAATATTTAGTTTTGCTCAGTTATTGACACTTAGTTATAAACGTTAAATCCCATTAGTATCACATTTCAATTATCAGCACACAGTTTTGATTGTGTTAGCCACACAAATGAAAAGGGACTCAAATGATTTGTTCCAAACTCTTAAAGTCGCTCTCCTTGGTAATTCATTTCTCTGAAGGAAAGAGACAATTTCCATACACTGAGCAAGGGTACACATCATGCCAGACCAACTGAAACAAACAGATAATCATTTACCATAAAGAAAAATGGTATTCTCCCTACATTTTTCTTATTTTCTTAAAGTGTGCATTAGAAAGTGCTTTTGTGTAATCCTCCGAGTCAATCTGTATTTAGAAGGCCAAAACATTGTCTAACCCCTCATTCTCAGATGGAATATCCCTAAAAGAAAATGGACGAATACTACGTAACGGGCCATCTCAACCTCTTACACAGTGCAAGCATTGTCAAAAGTCTTTCAATCTATATACATTTAAATGGATTAAATTTTACTAAACAATAAACATACCTATATCTACAAAAAAGAAATGTACATTTTCCTTTTGAGTATGAACAGATGTTTAGAAAGCATCAAGCTAAACAACCCAATAACTAAAAAATTCTAACATATAGCAATATATGTGTACATAAATACACTTGTATATATATATGTGCATGTATATACACACACACACATATATATATGACGAATGTATATATATATATATATATATATATATATATATCACATATCACATACAGTACGTAAATTATATAGTCTCTGTATATGTAAACTATACAAATACTAAACCATTTGGTAATTTGTGGTAATGCTTAAACATGCTAAAAAAAAAAAAAAACCAAACCACTATGTTCTTCTTAAATTTTTTTTAAAGAGACATCTACTTAAAACGACAATAGAATGGCAAGACTCTACATGGGGTAAGAAAACCCAAATCTACCCTTCAAAGCAGCACATCTGATGTAAGAAGTCAACGAAACCAGCGGCGTACGTCAGGTGCAAACACACACCTCCTGTCATTGATAATTGGACCCAAACGAAATTCACAGTTCAGTGAGTATCCCTGACCCTAACCACTTTTTCTACATTCAATACGGTGTTAGGTAAGCTGTGCAAAACCTTACTCACACTGGCCACTTGCCATTTTTGTTGCATTCATCTTTGGTACAAAAACAATCTACATATAATGTGCAAATGTTGTCTTTTTTTTTTTATATAATTTTTTTTTTCTTTTATTATCTTAGTAACAAGCCCCCCGTTGCCCAGTCAAGTACCAAAAACCGAAAGCGTTGTCTTAGAACCATCTTATGATACAATGCACAGACTCTGTGGCAAATATCTACATTTTCAACATTCCAATGTATATTCATATCATAAAGACCTAAAATATATTACAAAACCAAAAAGTCCACCCTCCCGATATCATTCTCTTCTCCGGTGAAAAAGTATATTTCCTTTAAATCTCTGGGAGAGTCTTGTCATCCATTCCTCTGAAGTACAAGGCACAATGAATATTGATTTGTACATACAAATATTAACAAATTAAACTTAGGAATTACATCTTTCCTGTCCCATCCCCACTTACAAAATCCGTCGCGTTTTAAATGTCAAAGTGATTTGAACCAAAGTACACAGAGGAATATAATATGTGGATTATCAGTTGAAGCCTCATTCCCATCGGAACAGCTATTACCAATCGGGACTAGCTATTACAACCCTCTAAGTCTCCCTATCCCTCAGTAGGGCAGCAAAAGACCAGCTAAAGCGGCGGCAGCCTCATTAGACCATTACATCAACCGTTACGCCTCGACATATGGAGTGCGACTGCCTGCCATTTTTCCAAGCGGTTAACGGTCAACGGACGTGCGCTGCAGATCGAAGCATATGCCAGTTTTTTTTGTTGTTGTTGTCGTTGTTGTTGTTGTCACTTGCCTGTTGTGGGATTTTATTTCTCTGGCAACCTTAAATGCAATTTTTTTTTCCCAGCAGTAAGCGGATGGTGCGAATCACGCTGCTATCACATCTCAGTGCAGGGTGAATATTGCGTTAACAGGCAACGCGAGAATACCGCGGTATTCTCATTTAGCTACGTCCCCTCTTCTGAGCACAGGATATCACTGACATAGTTACAACATGATTTTTTTTTTCTTGTTACTGCTGTCCGATTCCCATGATAAACAAGCTATACTCAGGCTACGAGAGATACCAACATTGTTTTTTTTCACTGTTATGTTTGTTGTTGTTGTTGATTTTTCCATTAAAGAAAATACCACGAGATAAGAGTTCGCACACATTGGCTTGGAGTTTGAAACCGGTAGCTGGATCGATTACTCATTACAAACAAATGGCAAGTTTCCACACAAGTGGATAAGGAAATAAGTACAATTTCTGTATAAATGCGAGTGCATAATATAAATATACATACACGAGAATAGGTATATATATTCAAACTAGGCATGTAGATGTTTCTCTAGATGACCTGCGCATGCAGAACATAACGGGACACAGATGATGCGGACGGGGTCATTTCCTCCACATGGCCCCCCTACACTTTTGATGTCGGGACGCGGAGCCCAACAAGACCCCCCGTGGGATCCCCCCCGCTGGTGTTCTCTAGGATCTGGTTCACAAAGTCTGACGTCTGTCCAGCGACTGGTGAGCTCACTGGGAACAACAAGGTGATTAGCGGTCAAAACAGGCCAGTGTGTAGCTGACACCATAGCTGTCTTCCTAACTGTTCGTAGTCACATTGCATCAAACGCTACGTAGCTATATAGGCAATTAACTGCTACAACTTTACTTGCACAGTAGTACAGAAAATAGTACAGAAGTATAGTAAAGTCAGTACTGGTCAACCCATCAGGCAACATATTCTGATGGGCCGCCAACTCAGCAAGCCAAATTCACTTTATCACAGATGGGGGGCGCCAGTGGTGAAATTTGCCTAGGCTGCGACAGGTTTCCACCGGTACTGAGTATAGTATAGTAGTATACAAAAGATAAAAATAAAAAATACACACATATACACCTGTGGCCAGATTTGTGGAAAAACATAGCATTATTGGCATTATGTTTTATTACGAATATGATGAAATGTTTATAAATGAACAAAGAATGCTTACAAATATTCACTGGACAATTAAATAAGTAACTGGAGTTCGGCAATCTCTATAAATTGGAAGCTCTTCCACAATTTTGGCCACTAGCGTACATACGACGCCCGTTTTCATTTGTAACCTCACAGAGTAGATACTGAAATATATTACGTAGCTTACCGAGTGTTTCCTTGATGAGTCGATCCAGTTTATCGGCCATACTTGCTCCCTTATCCTCAAAGAGGTTCTGTACTCTGTTCACGATGTCATCCTTAATGGCAGTAATTACAAACAGGAGCCGATCTACAAAGCCACGGACACCAGGTTATCGCACTGGACATGAACGGGGTGGAGTGAATTAATACATAGACCAGTGTTTCCCAACCCAGTCATCAGGCACCCACAGACAGTCCACATTTTTGCTCCCACCCAGCTCCTAGAAAGGACTGAGAAGTAGCAAAAATGTGGACCTTGTGGGTCCCTGAGGACACACTGGTACAGACCATACACTAGAGCCCTGGCAAACATCAGGACCTGCCTCGCTTAAGAGGAGACCTTGATTCCACTAGCCCCCAGGTTATTTAAGTTGATTAATTAAAATTGCCAACACTAGAATGTCCATGTTGATGTCAGCTGAAGGCCACCAGATAAGTCAATCCATTCTGAAACACAGCCTTTTCTTTCCCGTTTTACATTGTTGGTACAGAGACTCATGCAAATTTTCATTCATAGCATATCAACGGATATTAAGACTGCTTAGAGTTTGCTCAATACTTACTAATTAAACATTCATTAAGATCACGGAAGCTTTTATTTAGTTTTACTAGGTTTTTTAAATTAAATTTTTTAATTATACTTATGAAAATTACTCCTTGTAAAAAAAGAAACCTCAGAACACAAATTAAAATTATTACAGCCTCAAAAATATAGAGAAGCAGCATTTATTGAGTTAAAGATGAGCAATATTGCTGGCACTGAAACATGGCGTTAAGTAAATGACCACACAAGTATTATTACTGTACTCCGTTGAGGCCCCAGAACTTTGGCTTTGCACGCTTAAAGCGTACACATTTAGGATGAACAATAACGTTAAATGTAGCGACATGAGTTTATCTGCACCATACTTACCATATTCCGTGTTGAGGCCCCATAGCTTGACTTTGTTGGCCTCATACTGAGCCTTCTTCTTCAGCCGGCAAGCTCTGGATGTAGTTACAGCACGAGAGTCAAGGCTTTGCTTTATCCCGACGCACATCGTTAACCCGATAGATATTAATGAAGAAAACAAGTGCGGTCCGAGGCGAGACATCTGCACTGCAAATGAGCTGAATGCACGCACATCAGCTGTTATTCTGGGCATGCAAACCGCTCCATTAGCCTAACAACTAATTCTATGCCCTGTTATACGCGGTATGGACAAAAGTATTGCAACGCCTGGCTAGTGCATGCCAACACATTTTGGACAATTCTATGCTTCCAAATTTGTGGGAACAGTTTGGGGAAGGCCCTTTTCCATCCTTGCATGACTGTGCCACAGTGCACAAAGCAAGCCCTGACCTCAACCCCGTCGAACACCTTTGGGATGAATTAGACAGGAGACGGCGAACCAGGCCTTCACGTCCAACATCTGTGCCCGACCTCACAAATGCTCTTTTGAATGAATGGGCAAAAAATTCCCACAGGCACTGATTGGCCGAAGAGCTCTCACACCTGGGTGTGAACAGCTGACCTAAATTAATGTCAAAGGGCGTGGCTAGGGGTGGAGGAAGGGCAGAGTTAAGAATTTGGGGCACTGAATAGATTTGGGTGTGGCTGGTGATTAATGGTGTGGATTAATGCCATTATACGCGCGTTTATTGTTCTGTTCTATTAATGCGCCGGTATAAATATCCGATAAGATGCAAAAATGGAAACACCTCGGCAGATAGAGGAACGCACATCGGCACAGGCGGCAGGGCGGGCGGGAGGCTACCTGGACGCCAGTTTGTTCTTCTCCTTGCGGGAACGCGGCCGGGCAGTCAGCGGCAGCTCGCTCACAGGGGTCAGGTCGCTGATGACCTTGTTGAGCTTCCGCAGCTCATTTCCGATCTGCAGCAGCTTCCGCGGATTGGGAGTGAGGTCCTCCACGTCCGTCCGACGAGACTTCTTCACTGTGTATTTGCCTGATGCAAGAGCAGGGCAACAGCATCACGTGTACGGGCCAGAGAGATAGGATGGCAGGGGTGGGATGGAGGGAGGGGAAAGTAGTGGAAGTCTAACTGGAAAGTTATTGGGGCACTGCTAGTGCTGCTGAAGTCTGTCCATCCATCCATCCATCCATCCCTCCATCCATCCATCCATCACCATCCATCCATCAGTGACCTGCTATTTAAAAAGGATCACAGTGACCCTAGAATGCATGGAACCTAAAATCCTGAAGAGGTTTCACCAGTCCATGGCAGGGTTTGACACCCACACACACAGGTTTGTATTTTACATTCCATGACTTTCCATTCTTTTCTATGGGAAAACCCCTAATTACTACATAACACCCTTAGCCACTACCCAGCCCTAACCTTAGCAATAAGTAACCAAACAAAATACTAGACATTAGGTACTTTTTTTTTTTTTTAGTTTTTTGACTGCATTTACAGATTCTTGTGGGGACCTGAAAAATGTCCCCAACAAGCTAAAGTAACAGGTTTTACCACATTGTGGGGACATCTGGTCCTCTCAGTGTGGTAAATAGAAACCCACACATTTAGCAAAAAGTCAGGATATTTATTTATATTAGTTTAACAGCTGACTTTTTAAAAAGGAGCGTTGGTCCTCACGGGAGGCTCACACAAAGCCGGTTCACTTTTCATAAGAGAGCATCATGTACAAAAAATGCTTTAATTTCCCCAAAAATATCCACGACAAGGACAAAAAAAAAAAAAACCATACAAACCTTCACAAAGATAAACTTATAATCACCTGAACAGCAAAAAAACTGTAAATGAGAAACCAAGAGAGTCTAAATCCCACAGAACTGTCTGGAGCGAAAATTCAACTGATTCAACACTGTTTTACATTAGGAAAGCGCCCCCTGTCTGCTCGGAGGCATACCTGCATGAGTGCATAGGTGTTCAAAATACTGCACGAATTCCTGAACTTATACAACTCACTACGCTCCGACTCCTACAAAGACAACTCCTCATGGCAGCCACACGTCGCAGTTTCTCCTGATTTATGCATCGTGTGCAAATTCTACGGTGTCTGCGAGGACGGGATTTTCGAGAAAACGCACCCCCGCCCCCCAACACAGAATGCCTGCGTGTCCACCAGCAAGACAAGACAAACCGGCAGCCTAGTAATTAAATAGAAACCTAAAGATTACCAAATGGAAGGGGGCAGAACTTATTTTGCAATCCTTCTTTCACTCTTAAGGGTGGGGTTAGTAATCACTAACTGTGGGAAGGTTAAGAGTCACTGGGAATGTAAAACATGCTGTTTTTATCCATACACACATAAACACTCACATATATACACATCATTCATATATGACTTAAATGCACATTTTTTTATACACACACACATATATATATGCACCCATATATGTGAATACATAGTTAAATATGTATAATGTTATAGATATTTTGATATCTAATTTATAGTTTATATTAGATATACATTATATACAAATATATATATATATATATATATATATATATAAGAAAGAGAGGGCTAATTTATAAATAGCTCCTCACCATGGTGCAGGCCATTCTTTTGGTACATGTTGCTTGGCAACGTGTCCCTGTCCCACTCGGAGGGTTTCAGCATGCGCTCCTGCTTCGAGGGGGTCAGCTGCTCGCTGTACTCCCAGAAGTAGCGTCGCTTGCCCCGTTTCCGCGAGATCCCCACCGTCACGCCCTTCCCGTCCTCCGGGGCGGTGTCGTCGCACCCTAGCAGGAAGAACGAGGGAGCAGTGAATTCCACAGGGAGCCGCGCTATTTACGGCTCTTTGGATGTGACAGTGTGCCAGAAAGTTAGACCCAAACTGCTACCGCCTTTTATCTGAGTGCTGTTCCTTCAGCACCCAAAAAGCAGAGCTGCTACAGATTAATCTTTTGTTGCCCACATCAAAGCTCTTTTGAACTTGAATACGGAGGTTCTGCATTCCAAAGCTTTGCGACCCAGACCTCATTAGTATGTTAATGAGACTGACAGAGCAACATAATGAGAGATACAGAACAAAACGCAATGTTTACACTAAAGCAAGGTTCTGCAGCATGTATTTGCAATCGCACCCTCTTTCCTCAGTATCTAAAGGAGGGAAAGTGATATTTGTGCCTGCGTGTGCATCTCACGGTTTTTCAGGGAATTTGGAGCTACCTAGAGCTGCAGCCCAATCTCTTACCATGATTTACCGCATAGTCAAACTAACTTTGCAAAATGCCCTATAACAGTGTTTATCGGCGTTAATTCTCATGACCCACAAACTATGCTGAGCCCCTAATTAATTACATTTCATTGAGCGACTGACCAAATCTGTTAAAAACAAGAGATTTTAATTAAAATCTCATTGTGCTAAATTGGTTAGCTTAAAAGTGACTTTAATTTATCGATTGCGCTAAATCAAACGCAGTAAGGAAGAATGGCTGGGAATTACCGGATATCTCTGAAAATGCCCTTTCAGAGTGGCTGGAAGATTTATGGATGAGTGGATGATTTGTTGTTTGTGGTCTTTACAAATTAAGGAGGAACTGATTGTTCTAAGACTTAATTCATTTTGATAAATTTTACAAAATGACCAAACAAATTGAAGGTATTTATTGGCCAACAAAGAAAATCTATAGCTATATTACGTATATATGTATAGTGCTGTCAAACTTAACATGTTAGCGTTAATTTTTAAAGTCATGATGCGTTATGTCCTTGATTCCCTTTACTATAATTGCATCGATTTTGACACCCCAATTGAAGTACATTATCAGCAAAGAAACTTAATAGGGCTGTCAAATTATGATTAAATCGTACACCTCTGAGATTAACTGCATATACAATCATTTTACCATACCATTAAAAAAGGGAGTGTCAAAAATAATGAACAAAGAAATGATGGCTTAACGTTTAACGTTAACACATTACTGCGTTATTACGTTGACAGCCTTTTGTATATACAGAGAGAGAAAGCCCATAGACCACGTACCGGGCTCCGAGAAAGTGTCGCTCATGTCGTCATCCTTGTCTCCCTCATAGTCCTCATTGTCCTCTTCCTCCTCTTCCTCGTTTTCGGACAGCTCGTGCTCGCTGCCAAAGCCCTCGTCGTGATCTTCGTCATCCAGTTCCAGGTCCTCCGCCTCCTCCTCCTCCTCCTCTTCCTCGTCGTCGTCTTCGTCCTCCGCCTCGGGCTCCTCTTTGCCCGCGTGCTTCCCCTGCATGAGGAACAGCGAGTAGTTGTGCTCCTCTTCCTTTTTCTCCTGTAAGGCGTCAGCCCCCAGGGTCTGACTGTCCCCAGTCACTGGGATCAGTTTGTAGGACACCACTTGGGCGATGCCCTTTTCCGGAACGGGCGGCACCCCCAGCTGGGGCTCTGGAGTGTCCTTCTCTCCAGCTGGAGGGCCAGCGCTGGTCATGGCAGCGCCGGCGGATAAAGAGCCGGTGACGCAGGCGGTCGGAACTTCTGTGAAGTGGGACTTTATGGTGATATTAGCCTGCGTTAACTTGACGTCTACCGTAGGCCGGCGTGGAGAGTTGATGTGCACTTTGGCCTTGCACACATAGTCCTTGCTGTCTGAGGTCGGGCAGAGTATCTTGGGTCCCTGTATTTGGGCCTTGCACATGGATTCGGTGGTGGACGGTACAGGCCAGGTAGCCTTCTGGCAACCCTCAGCGAAGTCTGGTAGGTGGCCCCGAGCCAAGGACGAGCCGGGAGTGGCCGGTCTGGCGGCCGTCTTTTTGAAGTGGGCCGAGGCGGAAAGTGTGTGCGGCTTCTGGCCCAGCAGTAGGTCCGGGTGGTACAGCGTGTCGCACACTGGCTGAGAGTCCTCGCTGTTGAGCTGCGCCAATGTCGGCGTCTTGCTGATCACCTCCTCGTCCTGGTAGGGGCTGGAGAAGTCGTCCAGGCCCAGGAAGTCCACCTCTTTCGTGCCCCAGATGTCACAGCTAGTAAGCTTGGTGTACTTGGTCAGGTCCTCCCAGTAGGTGTCCCACTGCTCGAAGTTTGAGCTGTACATGGGGTCACTGTCCAAGGCCTCGAACAAGTGTTCCATACCCTCGATCTCTTTGCAATCCCCGACGGTAAAGATATCTGCTCTCGGGCTTTGTCTGGAAGTCATATCTCTGTCCTGAGAGAAACAGCACATCATCCATATTAAGAGAGTTATATTATGGTATAAACAAGATTGGGTATTCGTTTCATGCCTGTGTTAGCAGATCGCTTGCAGTCTAAACTTTTCTTAACTGGCACCATTGTTGGTCTGTTAACTCTATGTTTGCACTGTGGAAAAACTACAGTATGTTAACTTCAGACAAGGAGATTTCTTGCCAAGGACACAACATCAGTAGCTTTTTTTGGCATGGCTCACTGATTTCAAGGTAATAAACATGTAGTAAATGTAGTCACAAAGGTTACATTTGGCGTGGCCACATTAAAGATAGAATATTTCGTTTCTGCGATTTTGGGAGATGCTGGACATAAGGATACAGTTTACTTTGGTAGTCTAGCTAGTCCACTGATGAACTTGCAAGCGCAGTGCAGACACGTTTGTATTCATCTCTTTGTGGGGACCATCCATTCATTTCTATCGTCAAAATTCCAATCCCAACAATGTCAGCCTTAACCCCTACCCAGCCCTAACCTTAACCATAACTGTCCAAACAAAGTACAAGAGCTTTTTGACTGCCGTTACAGATTTTTATATAATTAAGTGTCCTCTTGTAGGGACCGACAACATTAAAACGTAATAAACGTTTTTATCGTATTGCGGGGACATTTGGTTCCCACAACAAGATACATACATAAACCCGCCCCCCTGACTGACACTCTCACTCTCTCTCTCTCTCTCTCTCTCTCTCTCTCACACACCCACACACACACACACACACACACACACACACACACACACACACACACACACACACCCCTT
>JAODKL010000049.1:4564991-4577624 GCA_026780765.1 Petrocephalus schoutedeni
ATTAGCCTAAAAGCCAGGAAACTGGACCACCTGGAGGAATCCTGTGCAACACGAGAACATCATCTGAACGGCACACATGGGATTCGAACAACGCCGACATGGGATTCGAACCAGCAACCCTGGGGCTGTACAACAGCCTGTTCCACACTGTGGTCAATAACAGTGTCCTTTTCAGCGATTACTGCAACAACTTCACTTTCACCACAAACACCTTCTAGCTCCACGCAAACACAAACACGACGAGAATAAAAAAACTACGATCTAAGGCGAATCCCTGCATGCAAATGTTAATCGTATGCCAAACTGCTCATTTAAATATAGAGGTTTATCCGTATGACACATAACAGACATCCCCATCATTGAAACCGATTTCTATTTTTAAGTAGCAATTCCGGAATATCTCATAAGAATGGAGGCCTCTTCAAATATCATTACTTTTCTATGTAAAGCCGCCCAGCTCTCCTCTGATCCCATTACAAGGCACTGCATCTTATGTTAGCGGGCGTCTGCTTTGGGGGCCCAGAGAATGAATGGGACCACATGACTAAAATCACAGTCAGTCATTCTAACAAAGCACATGTTTTCTGATTTCCAATTCTAATTCTAAGGCAGACTGAATCATAATTCCAGAGCGGGGCATTCCATCCATTATACAGCTAATAACATTTCGGTAATACTAATGAGTACTGCGCCAAAATAAGTATCGATCTCAAATAACTGGTCGAACTGAACACTGTTGGCTCAATATCAATGCTTACTAGTAAGTTTCTGCTTTTACTGGTCGATTGACTCCTGCTCTCTGTGAAATTCTCTCTCTGGACAGAAATGCAGTAAGGGGCCCTTGCTGCAATTAGTGGCTATTCCTGCCCTGCAGGCCACCGTACGATTTCTTTAAGGGATGTAGCACTAACGGAAAATCATTCACAGGGGATGGTGGTCACCTCACAGTTTTGAATTTGCGTATTCTCCTCTTGTTGGACAGGTCGCCTCTGTTCCTAGTCTGATTTCCTCTTGGAATCCAAAGACAAGCAGTCAGGATCACTCTAAAGTGCCCATAGTGTGTGACTGTGTGTGTGTGTGTTCTACAATGAACTAGCATCTCATCTGACCCATCGCATCTGAAGTGCTTGGAAGATGACTACATGCATGGATGGAAATAATTCCCCGTCCATTTAAACATTAAAAAACCTGCTTTCGCAATATTTAAAGATCTTTTAAATGGAGGGGAAGCGTTTGCAGATGCCGCGAAGCAAACCAAAGCCGCACTCGCATAGACGCGAGGCGATTTGCATTTCACATTATCCGTACGTGACTCAGACGCACGTCCCAACGATGGCACGGCCCAGAGGAGACCCCTAAAAACGTATGCAGGCGCACGACGGAAGAAGGCGCCGGGATGGAAGACCGACAGTGTTTGTGGCGAGGCCAAGGAGGATATACGAGGTGCGGAACACTACCGAGGCCGCCGATGGCGTCTGGCTTTGCGGGACCCGGGTGGACACTAACCAGACCGTCTCTTCTCTTGGGACGGATCAAGAAAGTATCGACTTTTCTTTCCATTAGAGTAACAACCGCTTCCAAAAAGCAGAAAAACAAAGGAAATAAAAAAGCTGCAGATTCCCCAGTCACGGCCCCATCGACTCGTGCAGCACATCTTGACTTGGCCGGGCTCCAGTTACTATTTGGGCTGGTTACTTAAGCAACAAGGGGTAGTTTACTCGAAGCTGACAGACGAGGGCGAAGAGGAGGAGGAGGAGGAGGAGACGAAGGACGTCTTTAGGCCCCCCCGAGCCTGCTGGATGTGTTAAGCGCAGATGCCAACTGCCTCGGTGATTTTCACACCGAAATAAATGATTACGAAACCCGGGTGGACGCAGAAGCGGGATTAGAAGAAGATCGAGAAGGATGTAAAATGACGACGGAGACAGGTGAGCCGAGCCGAACCTTCCTCTGGACGTACGCTAGCTGCGTGCCTGCGGCCCTGCTTTTTGGGGCAAATATGCCGCAATATTAATGCCGGGAAAGGGGACTGCAGATAGACCCGGCCACACAGACATCTCCAGCGTAACCAAAAGAAACTGTGTGTGTCAAATAAGGTCGCACCGGCAATACCACCAGGAATATAACCAAAACAGGAGAAGGCCTAGTCTATATCCAAACAAAGACCTCTGACTTCCAACCCACTGGTCTGGGGACAGAGCAATCCGCACAAAGGCCAGCAAGGCACCCTGATGCATCGGAAACACCTGCCCCCAGGGACAGAACATTTTCAAGCACATAGGATATAGCTCAATGGAAACACTGACTTTGATCCAAGAGCCAAAGGGCAGTTTTGTTGACATTCCAATATTAAATTAATGCACCCGATTATAATAATGACCTTGTCTACAGAGCTGACAAACCTCTTTTTGTGTCTGAAGAGATTCTAATATACCCAATTTTATTCTATTATCTCCAAAAAAAAAAACTATTCTGGGGTATAAGTCCATTTTCAAAGCTAGGGCTGGTACTGAACAGCGGACTTATCATTAAAAAAGATAATTTAACAATTATTAAGTGTGTTAGGAGTCCACAAACTTCAGAGCACTAGAAGTCATACTGGTTATTCTGTACTGCATATCAACTAAATACGTACTTGATTTTTGTAAACGTGATTCCAACAAATGAATCTTAATAAAAACTGTAAACCCTACAGACTTGATGTGGTACTCATCAGGAATATATTCTTTAACAATTATACACTTCTCCTGTTCTGGCTGCTTGATCCAAGGCACATTAAAAACACCTGAAAATGCAGGTTTCATTAAACAGACACATTCTCTTTAATGGAAGGTGCTGACCATTATTTTTCTATCTAACGGAGTTTTAAAACCTCCGCCAGGGTTAGGATCAACCAGTCCTACATCCACTTTAATCAGGCAGAATCAGTTTATTGACACAAACGTGATCCAGCCCATTAAACTTTTTGTGATCAATCACGGCTGATGTCTTAAAAGTCTAATTTTTGTCTTAGCCTGAGAGGACTGTCAGGCACTTAAGGATGCGTTTCCAAAGTGTGACCACAGCGATTTCAGAATCTACAAGTATATAACAACAGGGCTTTCACTAGCTAACCTGTACAGCTACATGCCGTCTCATGTTTTGACGTGTTTATATAGCACGATAGAGACATTACGATCATTCCTCGTGCTGGAAGTACCTGCAGAGGGACAAACGGCCTACTGGCTGTGTCCTGAAAGGGCCTCTGATCAGAGCTTCCTCTGTTATAACATTACACGTCACGGTCATCGGCAGAATCCACACAATGAATGAGAATGAAGTGAAAGTAAAGGGGCAGCACACAGCTGCAATGGCTTCTGGGCGATTCCCTTTCGGTTTAGCAAGGATACTTCTGACGTCTCCTACTGGGGAGACTCTGACGTGAATTATAAACTGGTCACACTCAGCTAGTGGTCTAGGAAAGTACCTAGGATCAGTCGTGCCATGACTAATACAAACTGATCCACACGCCATATGCATGCAGGATTACCTTAAGAAGAATCCGGTTAAACGATGCAGATTTACCAGGACTGTAATGCTTTTAAAATGGTTGCATTGGAATATTCCAAAGTTGCATAAAACAATATGATGCATAAATGTTTAGAATAGTTAAAAATATGTATTAACATAAAATAATTACATCAACAGTTTTGATTGTAAGACCAGCACCATGCAACATTCCCAGAATAATAATCAACAGGCTGATATAGTCTCCCGAAAACTGTGTTATGAAACAGCAAGCCATCTAGAAAAAATATAGCTTGCTATATATAGCATGCGGGCAGTCAGCAGTCATGAACACATTAACTATAATCTCATTTGATTACAATAAAATAATCTCGAGTCCGGCAACTCTAAGGCAACCATACTCTGCCATTAGTGCTACGTGCCTCATTCTCCTCAGAATCACATCATTCAATAATAAAGAGCCTGATTCAAATAATAGCCCAGAATTATTTCCATTGATAAGTTGACTAGTACACTTTATACAACAGTCACCAGCGATCATAAGCGAGGCTATGTTTAGTAATTATTTATAAGTTCAGTAAATTTAGTAATTATTGCCACAGGCAGGTTAATCAAGACTGTTTAGCTAAAAAAAACCTGAGAGACCATCTAGTTTAAGTCCAAGCCCACTGTCACTAGAAATACAGGCAGACTTAATCCTCTAGGGGTGTAGCCCATATTCTAGGTTATATTTAAGTCTGAAGAAACCCAGCTTTGAAGAAAAGACAGCCAGAGAGATGAAAGAATGAAGAAATGCATATTTCCTTAACTGTAAAAACTGAAATCTGACTAATTATTCGCTGCAGTCTGAACGGCAGAATGCAACAGTGCTATGTCTTAAACACACATAAAACTGAAGACATGTGCAACAAAGTTCAAATAAGTACAGAAAATTATCATTTTTTCCCGTGGACAGATTTCAGACAATGCATGATGTGATGAGTGCATGAATCACCCAAAGTGACTTGGGCACAAAGTACACAATATATTTACCAACATATTTAACATAACAAGCCCACATTTGATCCAAGAAACACCCCACCTTCCCTTACTGGGTATTTAATAAGTAACATTATGACTGTATTTTAATTAGTCAGTCAAAAGTGTTGGTACATTCTTATTTCTAGCACTTACTGGAATTCCCAACACTGCTGAACAGCACTAAAATAAATGCATAAAGAAAATCCCATGTCTAACATTCTCTAAACCTATCCAAACGGGTTCATAATAATTTACAAATGACAAAATACTGCCCAAATTCCTAATTCTGGAAAAAACTATATTTGCATTACTAACTACAGAAACTCAAATATTGACGTGCAGAAAGAGCCAGCAAACAGCGTGCGCAGCTTGACTAAGCTGAATTCCCACAGGGTAAAAAACATATGTGCAAAACGAAAGCCGGTTTCGAGCTGAAACGCTGCATAAGGTCTATAAACCATAGGATTACTACAGCTGCGTGCACAAAGTGCCAGAAGAAACAGACTGATTAGACACTCAAGATTCTGCATGTTTTTGAGGCGCAACAATGTATTTTATTTTATTGCAATATTGTTTTTACAGGGCCAGCAGTTCAAAGTTGTCCCAGATCGTTTTAGAAATATTAAATTTCCAAACGGTAAAAAAGAAATGGAAATAGGACAGACTCTGAAATTATAGCATAATAGCTTACAACAGACATTAAAAATATTAAAATAAATAAATAAATGACAAGACTGTTTATTTAGACATTCGTGGTATCCAGGTATAATGCATCTGCAATAATGGCAGCTGGCGTGTCTGAGGTTCTATTCATTAATACACAGGATCACTGCTTTATCTGAACTTTGAAACATGCAATAAATTAGGAAGTCACCATATAACCCAGAAACCATGGGTGACGCTGCAGAGCGCGTGCGCGTTCAATGCTTAATACCAGACCAAACAGTCTAACCGTACAGCTAAAGAAATGTATTAGCCACACAAATAGGTCTGTACATCTCCATAAAATTTATTTCGGAGCGTATGTGGTTAGCCAGGGAAATTATTACTTGACTACTTTAAGCTGGTGCAAAAGTAAAGTTTGTCCTGAGTCCACTGCCTTGCCTGCGCTCATTCCACAACACGATTTGACCAATTTTATCTCCGGCCGGGAAAAAAAAAGACATGCAAACCACCGGCGACCAGGTTTCTGTGATGCCGAAACAATGCAGCTAATTGCCCGATCAGTATCCATAGCAATGACCTATAAAACGTTCGATATCGCAACACCGCAATAGTTGCGCGCAAATCCACCGAACGGTATCACGCATTCGCTACGCCCCAAAGAGAAGTGCTGATCGCTCCTGGTCTGCAGGAAGGACGCGATCGCGCTGCGCTTGACCTACTGGCACCGCAAAAAACGGCCCCGAACTCAACATGGACCTCAGCACATAGACAGGAGCATCACATCGGACTCGGATAAGGGCTAGCCAACGCCCACGGCTCCCTAAAACCTCATTGGTCAAAGAAAATCAGAGTCCGCCTTTCGGAATCCCTGATTGGACAGTCCTCCTGTCTATCATAAGCGAGGTCGGTGACAACCAACGCGAGCAATCTGGGGCTTGGCTGAAGAAGCAGGCTGTAAAAATAACACACATTTAACGGCCTTTGTGCTATATAAATACTTCCCCCAGAAATCAGTCCGGATACAGATTATTATTTGACACAAAACAAATGAAAACGCGTAGCCGTAGTGTAACTTCGCTCAGATGTTCTTGATTACTGGAGGAAAATAAATAAGAAAGCCATCTCAATACGAAGGAGTTAGTAATTCCGTAATTTCCTACAGTAAATTGCAAATGTTATAACAGTGCCACGTCCCCCAATTAAGACAAGCCGTATATTTTCTAAGCACCTCCGCACAGCATAGACTGTTACGGTGTGCAGCACAGCTACCTACCGGGCACAAACAGCACTGTGCTGGGTAGGGGGCGTGTTCCGTTTGTGGACGCGAACAGCTGGTGGGAACCAGCTAGTTAGTTATCCGCCTGTCCGTCTCACTGCTTTACACTCCGGGACAATATCAAACTCGCTAGCCAAAGGCACGTCGAGGGACATGCGAAAGCCGAAATTTACATTACAAACAACAACAACAACAACAGCGAAAACCAAATAGATTAAATTTAAGGAGGCAGCAAAAATACAAAAACAGCGCATTATTATATAACACCGGGGATTTCGCATAATTATAACAACGTATAATTCGAACTTTTTTTGTTTTTGTTTTTGGTCGCTAATAAATTCGCCAGCCAAAAGTCACCTGTCCCGTGTGCCTCGCTTAAGCAGCGGGCTCGGCTAAACGCTAGCAGGGCATAAAACAAACACCTCGTTAGTTACATCTGCAAACACACATTCGCTGCTGTCACATTTAGCAACTGGCGGCCGAAACCACATCCGCATGTTATTGTTGCCGCTCAGCACTTCCTTTAAAATACAACTCTAGATAAGGCTGGGAAGTAAAGCCCGCACTGAATAACTATGGCCTCCCGTCACTCCCCTATGTCTGCCTCACTCACTACAAGCAGGCTGCTAGCTGGCTGCACGCCTTTTAATATGCACGCTATTTCGGACGGGCAGTCGCTCGGCGCCGCCGCTCACCGTGCAGGCTCGCATGCGGCCGTGGCAGCGCCGTCTCCTCGCGTCCCGCTCGCTATATGGCCGCTTTTCTGCCCATTTCTATGGACTCCATGCTGCCGAGCTCGCTGGTTTGTTTTGTTTATCTTCTTCCTGACGGGTTCCTGGAAAGCGCGTGACTGCCCGCTCACGTGGCCCTACAGTGGCCAATCGGCGCGCGCGGCGCCGCGCTTAACCCCGGAGGCGCCGCGCGCCGTACCCCTGCGCGCGCGGGCGACGGGGGGGGGGCCTCGGCCCTCGCGCCGCTCCGCCCTATAAAAAGCCCCCCCCACCTCGGCGGGGTCCAGCCACGCAACATTCTTAAAAGCCGCAGTCGATATTAGGAGCGGCCCAGGGACAACGTGGTGTCCCGCCCCCTAGCGCATGGCACTGTTTTGCTTAAAAATATGTTTTATGAAAATCAGTGCGAATTGTAAATATTGTTCACCCATTGATAGCATTCAATATAAATATAAGGCTTATAAAACGAATTCGTTTTGCGGCATTTTCAATTAATTGAATTGTCTTTACAATAACTTGATGTTAACTACATAACTAGCAATCAACGCTAGTCTGAAATGAGTGTGGCAGCAAATGCATTGCGTAACATGGACCGCTATTAAAATAATATTGCAGATCCATGCTTTTATATTGAACAATCACTAATGTGCCTTCATTATTTCACTTATAGTTTGTTTATAAGTTAAAAAAAAAACTTGTAGACAATCACGTTTTACCTTTATCTAAGAAACTGAAACAAACTGAATTGAATTCTGAGGCCTGAACCCAAATCCCGATACCCGGTAACACAAAAACACGCTGTTTTTTCCATGCTCCTGTATCGCGTGAGTATTCTTTACCAAGTTAAAAATAAGTTAGCCTCAATAATAGTTTTCACTTGCTGTTCAATTAGTCCCAAAGAGCTAATTATAATAACATGAATATGTTCGGTCGGCTGTTTTGTTCCCCGAAACTACAGTTACAATAGCTATAAACTCCGGCGTCTTTTCAAAGGTAACGTGTTCAACAAATTATTCTTTTAATAAAAGTAATAAAAGTAAAAATATTTTACTGTACATATTTTAATTATTTGCGATTTAGTTTATTTCGAATATGCAAAAACCAGAAGTTAACTGCCCTTTCCCCGTTTTTATGAGGCACAAATGAAAGAGCGCGTGCTTTTAAACAACCTCAGTGAAGAAATTTACTTAAATTCCGTAAAATGAATTCCAGTAAATGCAGTGATAACAGTAAGATAATACGGAATGCGGAAAAGCGTGAATTGTCACTATTTGAAGTTTATTTTAAAAAGGAATTAAACAGAATAGTTTTTAAAATACAACAAATGACCCCTCCCCCCCCCCCACCACCCATTTTACTTGCAGAGTAATTACACGCAAAATATACAACAACACTATATTAATATTATTAAACATTACAATACATTTTTGGAGGAATTTGAACAGGCTGCAATGCAAGGTCCTGATTTCTTGCTGTTTAAAAACAACACTTAAGGTTAGACAAAATAATTTCTGTGTTTGAAATAAAATGACAGAGGACTTGAAAACAAAAATAAAGGGCTTTCTGTACTGTGTAGGAAATGAAAAATTCATTTCAATTTCAACATGTCAACCAGTTTCAAGCAAACGTCAGTCTTCACCTTCAGGTGATACTTATCAGGCTACATTATAGCTCAGCTGAAGGTCTGGCCAGGTCCGGTGTGCATGTGTGACCTAGCACTGTTGATCCTGAGCGTATTTCCAAGATCACAACAGCGACAGGCACTTGGAATTCATTAGTGAAAGGGGGCCTGTTCTCTGCTCTGGGGGTGCTGTGAGCAGCATTCTGGGAAAGTCTGGAGGACTCAGCACTGCGATGTCTGCTAAAATCCGCCCCAGGTCCCGGGACACTCGCCAAGCCTCTCGCCCAATTAGAACACCTATTACTCAGCAGAACAGAATAAAACTGCACACAATATGCCTGAATGAAGCTTTGTGCCTCTAAACTGCTTACATTCTGCAGTGTTGTTTTTCCATTTTCTCACTTTTTCAGCAGGAAAAGGACCGTAGCACGGTGACCAGCCCCAATACATGCAAGGTAACAACCCACTGCATCAAAAGATCAGGATCTTCAACCTTTTTTCCTCTTAGTCATCTGGCTCGTTGCTCTCTTTAGCAATGTCAAGTAAAGAACCTTCGGGTGTAATTTCTGAGATAAATCAAATCGAACAGTAAAATAACCCCTGCACTATGGGAAACTGAAAACTCATTTTCTTCAGACAACTATTCATCACAAACCAATGAACCAAAACAATTACAAATGTCTAACAATCACTGTAACATTGCATTCTAAACTGTTTATAATATGATTTTACGAACATCACAGTCATGGCCCTGTTCTCCTGCATTGTAATGAATTCGGCCAAGAAGGGCCAGTGGTACTAGATGGATAAGGCATACTGACTTTTAAACTTCACCAATTTTGGGAGGAATTAACAAATAACCAGATATGCTGAAATAAAGCACGGTTGGCTCATAGAAGCATATAAAATGGCAAAATAATTCTGGCTTAAAAGATTGATGAACATGTTAAATGTCCATAAACGTTTATCCATCCATCCATTTTCTGAACCCGCTTGTCCAATTCAGGGTCACGGGGGGTCCGGAGCACAACCCAGGATGGGGCACAAATGTTCATTTAATATATAAACTCAGTACATAATAATATATAAATGCAAAGGACTAGAATCCTCTTATACATTGCTGTTTGAGCACACAAACGGCTTGACTGAGTCTTTTCGGTGATTTACCTTCCGCGGTTTGCTGCTGCCCCCAGCTCTCTCCTAAACAACATGACCTAGTTTCACGCAGAAACACGCTGCAGCGAAGATTTAATATTTATTCCTGTGATCCTATAAAAATCATTGTGAAGGAACTACTTACACTGAAGGGTAAAGGGGGTGTAACTGTGCTGTTCCGTAATTCGGTTTCCTGTATCAGAAAACAGAAACGGCTTTGGCTGAAGTACCATCAATCCAGAAAAAGGGCCTTCATGTCTGGCAAGCCTTTCCAAGCTCTTCAGAAGCGCAGAGGTTCGATTAGTTATGTATTCAAACATCTTCTCCATACCATATTTAATTGTTGATATTTATATGATATAATCTCATGTAAAAATAACGCGAAGATTACATGCATCACTTTACCTTTTAAGATTTTACAGGCATGCAACAGAAAAAAATATCAGCTTGAAATAACTCGAGGAGCGTGTATTTGCTGCCATCTGGTGGGAGAAGTAAAATACTACAGTTAAAATCTAAACAACATAATTCCTATGCATACCCTATCAGACATCTATCGATATCAAATCAGGAATTAATGTATCATAAAATCCAGATGATTCAAGAGGTTCCCTGAAGTGCTGTAAATTGATATATTAAAAATAATGAAGAGACATTAAATTACACAAACAGCAAATTTCTAGCTTACAGATGAACAGTACAAATACAATGAGCACTGATTCATTACCACGTCGAAGGAGAGCCTTTGCCTTTGTAATGCGTCTTTTGGCAGTTCGTTAGCTACTAACCGAACGAACCAACTGTTAAATTCTACTTCTGCTGTGTTCTGAGGTTAGCACAACATATCAGGTTATCTAAGTCGACAGACTGTATGTGGACATGAATGGCCTTCACTGCTTAAATTATTCAATCGATAAATATATGACAATGTAAGGAAGAACGGGTCATGTTTTTGGAGCGCTTCGTGTTGAAATCTATATCATTACTGTGGGTTTACAAACTTTTCCTCACACCTGTGGAAAACACTTTTCAATATGGATGGCACAATATTAAAATTATTAAAACTGTTGGCTGACAGACGTGTCATTATTATATGTTTTCACCTATAATGTTTTTGACTCTGCCAAGTGAAATTAAACACGGCACAGATGAATTGTGCAGTATAGAAGAACAGCAAACATAGATAAATTATGTTTTTACATAGTTCTGTCAAGATAAATACAGGTAGGACAGGTAACAAGTACTTGTGTGCTGGGACACAGTGAAGCAGATGGCAGGATTCGAACCAACCCGGGACACCCGAACAGCTTTTCAGGTCATAGCCTTACCCATGAATATTCAAGCAAAATACACGATATTCAAATCTGTATTGTATTCTTTGTTCAAACTGTCTCTAAAAACCCTGTGTGTATATATATATATATATATTTTTTTTTTTTTACATATATACACAACAAATGTTGTGTGTCTCCGTGGATTAGGATTCTGTGCCATGCATGGTAGTGTGATGGGGTGCAGAGGCAATAATTGGGGACGCAAATGTGGATCCGGAATAAATAAACCAAAAGGTTTTTAATGGCAGGCAAACTCAGGGTCGGGCAGAGCAGCTCAGCACGCGCAAGAACAGGATCCAAAGCCCGAGACCGATCATGACAGTGATGGTTCATGGCTACCAGCACAGAACAGAAGGTCTATGGGCAATGTGCCGCTCCATCACAGGGCACAATGATCTACATACAACCTACATACGACTCCTGTTTAACAGCGGAGTGCATTTGCTGGCGCACTCATTTCAGACTAGCATTGATTGTTACTTATGTAGTTAACATGAAGTTCTTGTAAAGGCCTCCAATAAACTACGGGCAATTTAAAGATGCCAGTTAGGGCAAATGCATGTCTTTGGACTGTGACTGCAGACCCAAGTAACAGAAGATCCCTGTAGACAGTCACGTCACAGATGTTATCGAAATCCAGGTAGCAGGAATTTTCCTTATATGCAGTAACGCCACATAACCTTTAACTCAGAGGCGCGTCCTAACAGTTAGCGAAAGTGAAACTGCAGAAAAACGCTCCGCTTAAGACTTCCTGACTGTAAGTTGTACAGACGTCGTAACAAAACCCGTAAAATGGCTGCTAAAACCGCATCTATGGAAGAGGAGCTCTGTTGTTCTGTTTGCTTAGACTTTTACAAGGACCCTGTTGTCCTGAAGTGCAGCCACAGCTTCTGTGGAGCCTGTTTGAAGAAGTTCTGGGAAGAGAAGAGCTCTCGGGAGTGTCCCATATGCAAGAGGAAGTCCTCTATGGAGAATCCACCTTTGAACATGGCCTTACGAAATATTGTGGAGATGTATTTAAAACAAAAGAGTGAATGTGAGTCTCCAGAGAAGAGTGAATCTCGCTGCCGTCTCCATGGAGAGAAACTTCTATTCTTCTGTGTAGAGGACCAGGAGCCCATCTGTGTGGTCTGTCAGACTGCGGTGCAGCACAGAAACCACCAGGTCTGCCCCCTGCAGGAAGCGGAGCTGAATAAGAAGGTATTCTATTCTATTTTATTGATTCTTCTTATATTAATATTTTCCTAAATGAACCCCCTTGTAGCTGTGAGGTGGTGGTTAACTTCTCATGAAATTAAAAGAAATTAAACAATCCTTACCCCG
>JAODKL010000049.1:4595014-4615896 GCA_026780765.1 Petrocephalus schoutedeni
TATACTATACTATACTAGTATACTGTCCTGTAAGCAACAATTAGACGTCATCGCAACGGCTCTTGTCGTAATCTAGATTACTCAAATAGCTATAAACCGAAAAATAGCAACTATTTTATTCATACTTGGGGGATTTCCGCAGTTTGATCCTGAGCAGATATATCAAAAACATGCTGCATTTGTTTCACCAGATCTAGAATAAACCATGCTCATAGCTAAATAGTCGTATAACATACAGTGTATTTGCTATATTTCGCATACCCGACATCACACCCCTGTTTCTATGTTCACTGCTACCCAACCTAATTATGTGCACAACTGCGATCCCACCACTAGATGGAGCCGCAGGGTGAAAATGAAGAAGGCGCTCCGTCCATCTTCAAAGCGCTTTCCCGATGAGGGTTACGGTCGACAAGAAACCAATCAATAAAACAGCAACATTAGCGCAAATATAAGTCTTCATTAAAACTCATTGAAACAACGCGTAAGAAGGCAAAATACAAATGGTTGCAGTCTGAGTCCTTGTGTATCTTAGCACTTTAATAATGGTACATCATTTTGATAATGGTACATAATCGAGGACACAAAAGAATTTCGATTGCATTTATTCATTTCACTCAAGATAAGAAACATCACATCTGAGTGATTATTAAAATACTAAACCAATCAGTAGAATTAAGACAATGTTAACTGCTAGCCAGGTTAATAACAAATGTATAAATATTTCACATTATCGACATAACGATGTTCCTTCACAATTGTTTTCAGTAGTGAACTAACTTTAATGCTATATTAAGACACTTTAAACCTCTAGTTATGTAGTAAATTATTTACAGTATTTAAACAATGAAACATTTTTTGTGACAAATTCCAAAAGTCCAAGAACGGAAATGGGAATAAAAAAAACAGTAAAAGGTATAAACGTATAAGAAACATAACTAAGACTTAACACCTCATTTGAAATTGTGTTTAAAAACGCCTCATTTATCCGGGTGCCAGCAGCATTAACAATCAACGGAATTAGCATTAATTCAGTTACAGTAAGTCTTAAGGAAAAATCTTCTTATAATAACAAAAAATAACTTCCTTTCAGTATTGCTCTCCTACGCGCCCAATTAAAAAAAAATAAATTAAATGTAATCCTTTGTGTGATCATCAGAAATTACACACTGAAAATAAATAAAGCCATCTAATCAAAGCAGAGAGGAGGTTCTGAAAGAGCCCCAAATAAAGAACTCAAATGCAGCCTTAAGCTAGCAGGTTGGACTCTTCATATTACTGAAGCCCCCTTCAGTACTAGCAGCCTGTCAAGTATTTTTTCATAAACGGCAGTGTTTATGGGACAGTACTGTACGCCTTCTGTGTCACCGCTGCAAACATATCTACAGCAAGTTCCTGTACATTTTACAACACCTACCCTTGCACGCCTCACCACAGGAATTCAAGGCTGATTGAAATCATCCGTTTTTAAACCCTCCCCCCGTGTGAGGAGATGTTCCACAGCGATGAGGCGTGAGGACGTTTAGGTAGGCGGTATGAGACCAAAGGCGACATCACGTCGGCCAGTGGGAATCGGCACCTCCACGCCCACCCACCGGACCTTCTGCTACCACCACATCAAGGTCAACGACCCCCCTGGTGCCAAGAGCCCGGCTCTAGGGGGCATCAAGGTCAACGACCCCCCTGGTGCCAAGGGCCCGGCTCTAGGGGGCACGGATTCACAGCTCGGCCTTGATCTTGTGCATCAGGTCCTTCTGGTCGATCATCTCCAGCTGCCGGTTCCAGCGGTGGTAGGCCAGCAGGGCGATGTTCTTGGCCGCTACCGAGCTCATCTCCATCGCACTGCCTGCCCACTCGATACCGTTGAGGTAGTAGAGGTTCTCATGCAGTACGACGGGAGGGAGGCCCTGAGTGCTGCCGTAGTGTGGATAGGCCTGCCAGTCCCGCACTTGTACGGAATAGTAGGACTTGAAAAGCGTCTTGAGCTCTTCCTTGGTAAGCGGCTTCTGGGAGAAGACCTTGTAGATCCCGGCCTCCTGCGGCTGCTTGCGGCGGAAGCCGGCGCTGATGTTGACGGGGCAGATGCTGGCCGCGCTGTTGAAGAAGAGCCCGGGAGTGTCGGTGGTGAGAACGCTGGCGAAGGGGAACAGCTTGGGGTCGGGGAAGCCGAAGTAGGAGCAGTTGAGGTAGCCGTGGACGATGGAGGCCACCGTCAGGTGGTAGGAGCCGGTGACCTCCGGCAGGGGCGGCTCGAAGCCCTCGAAGAAGATGCCAGGACCCGCCCCCTCCTGCAGGGGAGTGGCCACCACCACAATGTCGTACAGCTCCGAGCCCGTCTCCGTTGGAGTATCGAAGTCGACTCGGTACAGGCTGGACTCCCCTTCCGGCACAAAATGAATGATAAGATGGATTGTATTTTAATAGATTACTGAGACTTTGACAGTGAGGACATAGCTGTAAAAGAAATGCACTGATAAATATACCGGTTCAGTGATGATCTTCTAAGTTCATGCATTCTGAGGTGTTTAGCTGCACATTGCTAAACCACCAGTGAACAACAATCACTATTATAATCTGATCAACCCAATCCGTGTGATCACTGCAAAGTGTTATACTCAGAGCGCTAATCATTTGTGAGGTTTGAACTGTATAATAACAAGAATCAGTTTTAACAGTGATTCAGTGATTTCTACAAGCAGAACAGGTTAATATGACACTGACATGATCCTATTTCAGGATTACCTAGATGGCAGCTCAGCTTTGGGAGGCCGATAATCTATTTCAAATCCAGATTTCACTAAACTTTCCACCATAGACCAACAAGTCTAACCAGACTGCCAGTGATCAGAATTTAATTCTTAAATTCATCCCTTAAACTGTACAGCCTATGTCACTTTTAGCTAAAAACCAGAACAGGACAAAAACAAAAAGCACAAGCAGGTGAAGATTTTAATGTAACAGTTCATATTGCAAAAGGTTTCTCCTGCCCAGGATTTGAAAAGTGTTTCTATTGGCTTCTAAACATGTCACATGATCAGTGAAACAAACATTTCGATTGGCTTTTTAGTGGCCACATGACCACAGTGAGACCTCCTACCTGCTGCGTGAGGCGATATGGTTGAGACTTGAGCCTGAATAAGGTTAGCCTTGGCTAGTTTCAACAGGCCGGAACAAACCAGCCTGTTTCCGCCTTCTACTGCCCAAAGGTTCGCCTGGGCACCAGCCAATGATACTGCACCTGGGAGGGAGAAGAGATTCATTATTGCATCATTATGCATTGATTCATTATCAAGATAATAGTTTAAAAACCAAACAATGCATATAAAGGTAAAGTATAAAGATGCTGTAAATGAGCCACACTGTCTGAGAGACGCATACCTCAATAAATAAGCTTAGGGTGAAATGATCACAGCAAAGAAGGATCCAAGAAAAAAGCAGGATGAAAAGGAACATTAAGGATTTTAGTAGATTGCGTCGCCATGGTGACCTACCCACAAAGGCTGGGATGCTGATGTTCTGCCCGTAGTTGACTCTCATGATGGGGGCGATGACCTCGTCGATGAAGCGCTGTGACACGCCCAGCTCCAGGAGGGACTCGCCCAGGGACCGGCGCGTCATGTTAAGGAAGCCGGTGCCCCCCAGGGAGTGTAGTAGCTCCTCCACCGAGCTGAAGGCGTAGCCATGGGCCTGGTACTTATAGATCCTGAACACAGAGGGGTCACAGAGGGGAGGCATTCGGGGGCCAATCGGTGAAGGAGACAGTGCAGCAGTGGACAGATGCTCACACAATACAGGTAAAAAAACACAAATTTCTTTGCTGTATTTGTTCATTTTTCTTCAAATATATACATACCTCCACATACAGTCACTATTTTAATGGCTAATTGCTCCATATTTCTTATCTCACACCCTTCAGCTTTATCATACGATTTTCATTTTTTGTTTCTGATTATCTCTTCCATAATCAGGCTTGAAGCTAGTTATTTCATTTCTAATTAAACTGATGCTTGAGGTGCAGATATAAACCTCTCGTTTAATTCTGCTCATATTCAAACAGACAAAAATCAGTAATTAGAATTAATTTAAACACCGGCAGCTCGGCACAGTTAAGAGTTGCAACCCTAGATAATAACGTAATACGGGGGTGGGGATTTTTATACGTGTCTATCAATAAGTTCCTGCAAGAAAGTCCTACAGTCACGGGGGTCTGCATCGCAGGCAGGGATCTCCTACCTCATGAACTTCTCCATGATCTCCTCCACCCACATCTGCAGCCGGATGAAGCTGATGCCGTAGCGCCACCACAAGCGGAAGAGGTCCAGCAAATACCAGTCGGTCTCCTCCAGGATGAACTCGTCCCCGTTGAACACGGCGGTCTTCCCGGCCACGCTCCGCCGGTGCTTAAGACCTGCAGAGAGGAAGGCGTTGACGGGGAGGCGCTGGGACGCGGGCACGCCGGCATCGGGGACCCACCCAGATGTTTGACGAAGTCCTGCATGTGCAGGTTGAGGGAGTGGATGATGGAGCCCCCGCATTCGTAATCCTGGTGGTTGACGGTGACGGTGGCCAGCCGCCCCCCGACGGTGCCATTCTCGAAAACGTCGATGCGCACCTCGGGTCCAAAGTGCTGGCGCAGGAAATGGGCTGTGGCGGTGCCGCCGATCCCGGCTCCGATTATAGCTGCAATGCCGGGGGGCGTCATCACAGTATGGTTACACTTAATCCGACTCGCTTACGCTGCGATCTACTGCACACTGCCTCAGTAACACGATCAGTTGATCACCCGCCGTCGCGACGTTATCATAACGTTAAGCATCTAAGGCCCACGTAAATTCCGCAAAATTAAACTCGATCAAGAACACGGGGCTGGCTATGAAAAGCAATAGTCTGAAATACCTACTTTTGTAATGCTTTGCCTTCGGAATAATAACAATAATAATAAAGATGACAGTCAGAAATAAGGCTGCAGATGTATCGGCGCGGCGCACGGCAGCCCGCTCACCTATTTTCGAAGGCGGAGCCCCGTCGAGCTGAGCCGAGTCGTAGTGTCCGAGCGCCAGCCAGGAGGAGGCCAGCGCGATGATGCACGGCAGGGACAGGGGCCGGGACAGGGACAGGGGCCGGGGCATCGTGCAGCCGCGCGGGGATCGGAGCTCAGCCCGGTGGCCGCCGCTGCGCTCGTCGCGGTCCGCGTCTCGCGACGGAACCGCATGATCGCTCGGGCGTCCGCCTCCGCCAATGAGACGCGAGAGCAGGGATCCGGTTCCGGGGGGATGACGGCATGACATCAGAAAGCATAATCTGCATGCAAAATAGCAAGGAAAGGGAAAAGGATGGGGTGCGGGCCGGGTGGTGTTTTGTTTTTGCTAAGCTAGAGTAGTTCACAGTTAAAACAATATCTATAGTACCTAAAAAAGCACAAGGCCCATAAGACTACGTAAATCACAAATGCTACATGTTACCCTCGTTCATGCATGCCTCGTTATTACCTACTATTTAGATATTTTGTGTAACTTGTCATCCAATGAAGAAATATCATGATAGCAGTATACACCTGGATAAGTTTTATACGGGTCAAGTTTACCTTGTCTAATTCAGGTGCAAATTGGTGGGCAGTGTGTTAGCCAAGACACGTCGTTATGTCTAATAGATAGAAAAATAAAATGTTAAATATATCATGACATCATATGCATTTTGTTATGTTTAGTAATATCGTTAGAAATATAGGTCGTGGCACAGACCTAACAAAATATAATAGCTTTGTGCAGCATATTAGGCTGCGGTTTATAATACGAGGAAATTGTGCAAACTGTCTATTTAAAGCTGGAACCCTTAAACACCAGGCGTAAGTCCTACTGGCTGACACCAGGGAGCATAGCTGCTAAAGGAAATTCCTGGGCAAGTACTGTCATTTAAATACCCTGTAGATAATCGCACATAACCGAATAGGCCCACAGCATACGCATGGGCACGTGTGGCATTGCACTTCTCAAAATTAAATAGGAGTGTCCCGGAATCCTGAACTTCTCAGAAACACAAAGGTTACACAAAGCCACTGCCCACTCACCACACACCTATTATTACCGACAGCAACCTGCGCGTTGAAATTCACCCACTTGCCGAGCTGCCCATAGATCTTTTATGTTGGCTATATTTAGCCATGCAGTTCATTGTTATCTTATAAAGTGCATATTAAGAATATGAATATAAGTTCTAGTGTGTTTATTGATTTATTTTCCTGACTCATTTGGAATGGGCCACTAATTAAAATATGTATATAGTATCTCAAGGGGGGTTACATTATGTTTAAATAGATCTAAAATAGTCCCAGTAGACAGGCCAGTAATGTAATATAGGGCATGGCCTTGTGTGCTGAGCTGCCTGGTGTGGGCTCCAGGAAAATTATTATTATTATAAGATTATTCAAACTTTTCAAATCAGATGTCAGTGGACTTTGATGTCAATCACTTGGAAATAATGTTTCTATTTCTATGTGTATATTTATTACCTATGCCTTATATGTAGCCTGGGTTTACTAAAATGTAGTTAAGATGACTGTAAGGCAGATTAAATAATGCTAATTTATTTTTCTCTGGTTTCGTCAGCAGTGTCATTGCCCCCAGAGTTATTCCTTTGACGCCCACCACCTGTCCCATGACTGTACGTTAGGATAGGAACTAAGACGCGACTGACTCAAACCGGCTAGTCATGTGAGGGCGGCTGATGCTGGGGGCCGGCGCGCTTCAGCGGTGCAGAACGAGCGGAGCTGCGGGAGAGGCGGCCGGCCGCCTCCGCCCCGCCCCTCCGCGCCCTTCCGCGCCATCCGCCGGCCGGCTGGCCGCATTCTGCCGCTCTCATGCTCGCTAATAGCAGGCAGCTTGTCAGGGTTCACGGGTTACAGCCACACCGGCTTCAGCCCGGGGCATTCCCAGCCTCTGCGGTCGGCAGCCGTTCTATATTTGAAGGAAAAATAAGTTTTTCATATATATACGTATGTATGTATATATATATATATATATATATACGTATGTATGTACATATATATGAGCTTGATTCTTGACATTGATTCCTGCCTAGCGTTAAAATTATGACACCCTCCTCCTTTATAACACTCGTCTCATATCTCGATGAGTGCGTGCTCGCAGAATATTTCCTTTTATATAAGGGCTAAGACAGAAAGCTGGTCTGAGCCGGTGGTTTTTTTGCTCCAGAAAATAAATGTAGTCCTTGAAATTAAGAGCTGCTTTGAACAACCATACAATAAAGGCGCATTGTAGATACGATCTAAGGCAGCCGTACTGATCAGTCGGTCGATAGAGGGCTTAGGATTTCCCCTAAACAGACACCGGAGTTTACAGAGCGGAAACGATGTATCGAATAGTTGACCAACGTTTCCTTCCTCTCTGACGGCAGGGGGTTTCATAAAGAAAATCAAACGGACAAATTATTTGCAATGTTATAAAATAAAGCAATTCAATTGTATTTAAGCACGTTGTCCATTTACTAGGCTGGTATCATTGCAGGTGTTTGAATTGTTTTCTTGCTACTTGTTCTGACGCATTTGAATCCCTTTTTTTGCGCAAGTAAGCCAGCTCTGCCGGCTGCGTGGGACTTTCCGTCACTTAATGTGTACATTGTGTGTAAAATGGAATATACGTCTATGCAAATCGGCGCTAATCGGTTCCTTTATATAGCGCTGAGGTCGAAACACGTGCGTGTCATATTGGGGCTGCGGGGGCCCGGCGCGCTTATGGCTCATTTTGCTGAAAAAAAACTGCTTCGTCGGGATGAATCAGCAGTGCTTCGGTAAAAAAAAAAAAAAAGAGTGCAGCCGCTTAGCATTGGGATGAATCACGGAGTTACTGACTAAAAGATACACAGTGGGGGCAATCAAAGTGAAAGAACAACAAATGGCAAGCGACAGCTCAAATAAAGGACAGGCAGACTGGGGCGAGAGGGCGTCCCGAGTCAGGAGCGCTGTCCTTATTTAAAGGGGTGGTAAGTTACATGTTAAATATCTATATTAGTGATATCTATGTCCGAGTAAAATGTTCTAAGAAGATCAAGTTAAATGACATGCTCAGAATGTTCGTAGAATTATTCATCAGTTAAATATTTGCTGATATTAGACAAGAGTAGATAATATAGACAAGTAGTAATAATATAAAATAGTTACATATCATAGAAAGTAAAGTATATTTTTATCGTATTTTACAGGGGAAATACTTGGGTTTTTCACATTCTGATGTTATTGATATTAGTGTATACCAAGGCGGCGAGGGCTTCTGAGTGATTTTATTGGCTTCAGTATATCGAGGCTGGATGCTGTTGTCGCGCTGCGGCTCCGGGAAACGGTGAAATATACGCCTGGTCTTAGCGTGATATAATATAAATACCGGCTGGTAGGAAACGTTCACCTTTCCATCCGGGCGGCTTGAGCGGCCGTGAGAACCGCCGCAGCTGCTCCAGCGAAGCCCACTTTACAGCCACGGAGCCGCCGGTTTCATTCACTTAAAATTAGAAAAAGCCACCAAAAAGTGACTTTACAACCGGGCACGTCTCTGCCGCGTCGGTTTTTATGTTATTTTGCTTGTAAGCCAGTTAAAATTTGTTCCTGCTCAATGGAACTGAACAAGCCACTGATGCTGTTTACAGCTATAGTCCTAAGTCATTTTTATAAAAATCCACGCGAAATGTGAAATACGGGCCTTTGGTTGATACTATAACCTCACGTTTTAATTTCAGCAAACGTGGGTGGGCACCGAAACGTCTGAAGCGGTATGTGAGAGGGTTATCAAGCGAGCTAAATACTTAGTTTTAAGTGTGGAATTATTTTTTGATTTAATTTTCTGCATTCGAAACTGCATGGTTACTTTATCAAAGCCTAAATTATTTTCTTAATCCTATAGTCACGTCCATCATTACTAATGTTGAAAAATAAGTAATTTATATATAGAGACCTTAGATATTTTCTCCCTAGACTAGTAATTTGTTAAATACAAGAGAGGACTGTGTATAACTTCTGGACCACGGAGAAGGTTTGTACAACAACAGTGGCAGTACAAGATTTAGTCGCAAATTAATAAAAATACAGAATTCAGAGATAGCTTTAGAAATGTATTGTGTTTCTCTAAATCCGTTTGCAATAGGGAGGTACTTTTGAGGTACTTTTGGCAAAGTATTTTCTGTTTGTTTACAAACACAGGCAACAAGGGACACTGTAGTGGAGTTGATGGCAGAGGAGATGATGGGAAGATTGTCATGTGAAAATGCTAGAGAAACATATTGCAGCTTTATGCTCTAATTCATTTACATCTCAGTGGGATTTATATGGAACTGTAACAAAACAATCTGTATATATAATGCTCTACCAGTGCAGAACAAAGGTCCAGTGGGAGGTAAGATATTTAATAATACCAACCATATCACCATTATGCAGCCTTGTACAATGTTCAGCGTATAATAACATTGTTTTTGTCACGGTTTAGGCGCGAACGACGACCCATGATGCAGGCGGCTCGGTAAACAAGGAAGTTTATTCCAGAACAGGACTTAAACTGGTACAACTAACGGAAACCGTGAACCGATGTACGGCGATATACACCTACGGTACATACAACAAACGACAACCAGGGACTAAACACGGGCAGACTAAATACACAAGACATCACGGATGGAACACGGGGCAGCTGGGAACAATCAATACATTTGCACGTGGGGAACAAGGGGCGTGGCACAACAGGAAAACATGGACAGACCGTGACAGTTTTCCCCCAATTGGTCAATAATGTAAAATTTACTGAAACTTACTTAAAGGAAATATAAATAAAATATAAAGAAAAACAGAGTAATCTTAATATCAGTGTCAGTTTATAATTTCAAAATTGAAAATTACGTTTCAAGCTCATACAGGAAATTGATTTTCTCTGGTCACTGAGACTTACATGTGATTCATCACGCATCAGCACACAAACATAACCCGGTGTGTCGCAGGACAAAGTGGCCAGACCAGAGTGACCAGGCAGAATTATCAAGATCTGAAATTACTAGGCAAATACTGGACATTCCCGGAATGTGAGAACACAAAATTACCCGCCTTCACTCATGCAAACAAACTGTTGTGTGATTTAGAGTCATGTGTCAGCAGATGCTAATTCATGTTTTCAAATTATACTGCTTCTGTAGAATTACGTAATTACTTTTATACATTGTTAGAAAAATGGGTGCAGTTTTGTTCCCCAAGGTACAAACAACATCAGTGTACCCCCAATGGTACAAAAATGTTCCTCAGAGTCTATTTCTGTACATTTACATAAAGCTAAGGTATAATTGTACAGCCCCAGTAACAAGTAATTGTACCCTCAAAGGTACAAACTGGTACTTTTTTGTAACAGTCTAGCTATGAATTTACAGGCCAGACAAATCACGTAATCATGTTTATTTAGGCCTATTTCTTGAAATGTTTTTTTTTATTGATGATTATATGAAGATTTTCTACAATGTCTCTTCATGTTCTTTGCAGGTATTTTCTACAACAGCCAGAAAAATAAACTACAGGAATACCCCCCCCCCCCCCCCCCCCCCCCCCAGATTTTTAGAGTTTTTCAGATTTGAGAACTGAATTCCAAGGGTTTTGGTCCATGATTAGCCCATGGGATTTAGTTCTTAAATTTGGATGCTCCCCTCGCAAGTTTTGGAGGTAAAGATAGATCACACCGGAGGAGACCAGACTGAGGCCGTGTTCAGCTTTGCTAGGGGGTCCGTGGTCTAAGAATTCACTTAAAAACTCATTATCGTATTATTATATTGGCAAAGGTTGTGCATCACATCAGGGTTACTTGTATAATATTTTCATAGGCTTTCCAAAAAAACCAACTAGAAGATGCTTGGTTTTGGATATGAGCTCAAGTGTTAAGTTCCATAAGCACAGTGAAGACTGTAGACCCACTTCCTCTAATTAAACTCCAGACCATTCTGCAGTGAAGAGATGTGGACGTCCGTTCACCTAATAACAAAAGTCCCACTCACTCATAAACCCTGACTTCATGCGTGGCTTTATAAAGAGGATGACGGTAAACATCGTGACCGGTAATGTGATGACTATGTCGTAATCAAATTAACTCCATTAAGGGTTTCTATGGGAAATTTTACATATTGTCTAAGCCTACCTCACAACACACATAAAACCATCAGAACACGGACAAATCCCCTTTAAATGCTTTAATTGTTAAAAACAGGGAAGGTTTTAAACATTTAAGGTAAAATATGTTTACAGAATAAGTAATTTGTACTATATTTAGCAGCTTCCACATTGAGGAACCACCACTGTTCCGTTTCTGCAAAAACGCAGATAAACCAGGCCATTATCTCATTTCCAGTCAAATAAATTAAATAGATATTAGATCTTACCTAACCCTACATTTTAGGTAGGTGCTCACGTTTTCCTGACACTCGTCTCACCAGGTGACACACCACTGACCGAAAAGCCAGCCTCCCAGAACCCTGTTTCTGGTCTCGAAACGTCGGAATGATGGTTGGGGAACCCCTGGCGGTGATAACTTTGGATGCCCACAGTTTCTCTTCTCGTACAACTACATTTCTGATGTATCGTTCTGTGCATTGAATAAAATGTTCAATTACCTCTGTTTGCTTCATGTCATTTAATATATGTCACCACGTATAGATAGATCATTAGCCACTCGCCCAAGCCACGCTACATTATATTAGACTTTGCAGCACCATACATAACCCCCCCCCCCCCCCCCCCCCCCCCCCCCCCCCCCCCCCCCCCCCCCCCCATTCCCCCGGTCAGCCCCTGGCAATATACAATTAGAACAAATACAATGATACAGCACCATACAAACAGTATGATACAATACAATAAGCTACTATACAACAATACAATATAATACAAAATTACACACGACAACGTGCATTAGATGAATGGTGAATATTCTACATACAGAAACAGTTTCAAAGTGTTTAGTCTTCGTGGGCAGTGAGCTGTAGCGCCTCCCTGAGGGAAGGAGCTGCATTACATGGTGAGCAGGAAGCATAGAGTCCGAGACGATCTTTGCTGTATTTGATCTCACCAGGCAACCGGGCCAAGTGTGAGTATGATCTAAATTACCTGTACTGTGCATGTGTTTGCAGCAATGAATAGGCATCTCATACACTGTGAACCCCAGCCTTGTATACTGTGCTCCAGGTCTGAGCAGGCTAATTGGGAGAGCAAATGACATTGTCCTCTGTTGCTGTACTTAATGGAGAGTGATCACCCCAGTGTACCAAATGGGCTTACATACATTCACACACACATCACCCACAATCCTAAGTCTACTGACATTTATATCACAGGCTATAGCAGGCCTGGGGCAATTGTTTTATGTGGAGGGCCAAATCTGAGCATCATGTCAGCAGAGGTCAGCAACAGTAGAAGACAATAGCTAATATGTCTGCGTGGTATTTTAACGGTATTTTTAAAAAGCGACATTATTTGGGTATTAACCAAGTAAAATCTACTTAGCTGGGGCTGCAGGGTAATTTCGAACAAATATTGTGGCGTATTACCGTAATTACCCCCTTAGCCTTGCCAGCACCCCCACCTCCAGTTGGCCCTAAAATGCCTCCCTGAAATAAATACATCCAGGGAAGCCAACTCTCATGCATCTGGCGTGACATTCACGCGAGACGCCTTACGCCAAATCTATATTATTCCTTTATGAACCTATAACTAGCTACATCGAAAGCGCTGAGGCAGTTTGCAAACTCTGCAGACTATTTGCAAGGTGTCAATACATATAAATGCGGGTGCAGACCTGTCTATAACTGACCAAAGCTGGCAGCCCTTATATCCAAGGTGGAGCGTCTGCATCTTACTCCACCTGCGGCAGTCGGCAGCGCGATGTGAGAGTTCCGCGCTTTGGGTGAGTAAGATGCCCCGGGATGCTGAGCTGTGAAGGAAAGCGAGTCGGGACTTAGGAGGGTATATTTGGGTGAAGCGACAGATGGCAGCCGCTCCAAGCGCCAGCGGCTACCCTGTTTTCTTCCCTTTATTTTTTATTTTTTTCCCAGACTCGGCTTTAATGTCCCCTGCAAGACACGGGCCTCGCCAAGGAAGCCATCAGCCGTGTGTGCAGCGTCTGCAAACGCGTCAGCAGACCTCAGCTAAGCTATTCTGATTGTGTTAGATTAGGGAGGTCGTGATCAGGCTGCTCGTCTGTAACGCTTATTTCTTTATTAAACAGGCATTAGTTCGTTTTTGCTTCTCTATCCTTTTCTGAAAAGACAGCATGTCATACTGATTAAACAATTCCACTGAATGATAATTCAATCCAAATATGTAAGTCATATATTTAGGGGGTGCAGAGTGGAAATTTCTGGGAACCCCGTGATCTCTGTAGTGAATCATAATGAAGACAAAAATAAATAAATAAATAATATAATGTGCCATTAATAGTATAATTGTGCATTTGCATTTAACATGGTTGTGTGTGCATGATTAAGGTGGTATATTATTGCCCTGCGCGTGAGTTTAACGCAACTTTATATATATATATATATATATATATATATATATATTTTTTTTTTTATTTATTTTTTTTTTTTTTGCTTGTTGAGACTGTAAATAAAAGATGATTGTCTTTGTATTTCTGGGCATATTCAAGCTGTGTAATATAAATGAAAGTGTTCTCGGGTTTAGGGTGAAACCTGGTCTGTTGCGGCTGAAATCGGCCGTGGTGTAAAGAAACTGGAGTAGGACACCATGGTAAATACGGCTGTTTTACCCCCTTCTCAGTGGCAACAGCTGATGCGTTTGGCACGACGGCGGGGAGGGTTAGGGCAACGAAGGGGCAGGTACTACAAGTGTAAACAGTCCCTCTTACCATCCCTCCGCTGGCGCCCCCCCCCCCCCCCGCAGCTCAGACTTGGGGAAAAAGCGCAACGCCGCGTCCTGTCGGCGGTAGGGGGAAGTATGGTGAGCTGGAGAGCCGATCGGCCGTGCACGAAGGAAGCCAGCGATACCGAGCGACGGATCATGCACGTCCGCCTCTGATGCAGCCCAGAATTCCCCCCCAGAACATCGCATCCAGGCTCCCATCCGACGCGCCTCCGTCTCCATGCGACCCAGCGAGCGGCGTGATGCGGGCGGCGATATAAAGCTTTGCTTCTGAGGGCGAGGTGGGGGAAAGAGGGGGGTGGTGGGCGAAGAAGACCGCAAGAAAAAGATGAAATGTTTTTCCCGATACCTGCCTTACATCTTCAGACCCCCGAGCACCATCCTGTCTTCCAGCTGCCACACGGAAGGTAGGATCCGCGGAGTTCGGGCGCCGTTTCTGCGTGTGTTTGTGCGGCTGGCCGTGGGAAGCGTGCGGACGGACGGAGCGCGGCTGCCCCTAAGAGCGTCTCTAATGTCCGCTACAGAGTAACGTTACAGGCGCACCATCACCCCCTATTACAATGTTTTAAATGCATTGGGAGCCATACGATCATTTAATTCCCTTCATTTTTTCTTGAATATTAATGCATGATTCCCCACCGTCGGGAAACCTACGGGACTCACAATGTACGCACTCAGATACACGGCAGTTACCCACTTAGACGTTATTAGTAGGCTAACTCGGCGTGAAAATAATGAGCCATGTTCCAGTCTTTAACCTTCAGAAGGCTTAGTTGGAAACACGTTGTTTACGACGCTCATTGATGAGGCGTAGGATGTAATCGAAAGCCAAGTCGAAGTTCTGTCAACTGTATTTTAATGTTTTTTTCTACCATGTTTGTTTATTGCCTGTTTGTCAATTGCTGTATATATAACCTATGCAGCCTGTGCCGCTTCCAAATCAAAATGACCTATAGAAGTAAGCAGCTGTTTTTCTGTCCAAACACAGCTGAACACCCCGGAGCCAGTTTGCTGTCAAATTACCCATCCCTTTGAAATGTCAGGTCTGAATCCTTTGCAAACCTGCTCAAAATGTCATGCTTAGATGATCTTAATCCACACTCGTGACCTATAGTATTCAACTGAGTTGTCCTTCTCCCAGGAAAAAGAGAACAGTTTTGTTCTTAAGTCCCAGGTGTGGTTGACAGGGTACCTCCAGTGTGCTGGAGACTCATTTGTAGACCCTTCTGGGGCTCCAGTGTTTGTATAGGCTTTAACAGGTACTCCCGATTACCTGAAGAGCTGGACATTTGTTTTTGGTCACACTGTTTATACAGTAGTTGTAAATAAAGGGCAAGTGGTCAGAACACTGGCTGTCTAACAATAAGGTTCCAGGTTCAGACCCCAGACAATAACTATATTCTTGTATATCTGAGTTTCTGGTGCTCCTAATGGGTAATAATGTGAAATGCAGGCTAATGTCCACTAAGAAACTAAATAACGCAGCACAGCTCAAGATGAAGATTTATACGCACACTTCCCCTGCTGGAAGGTATGATGTCATCAGGTTTTCATGCCGACGCTGGATTAACTCTAAAAGCTGTGACTTAAAGGTGTAACGGACATTTTCTTCCAACTGTTTTAAAGAGAAACATGTAAAGTACTATATGTGACTAGCCAGTTCGTTTTGCTGGTTAGCACGTTCTCGGTTTAAGTTCTTGGGTTCCTTCTTGGGAAGCTTACAGAGAGAAATATTACTGCGTTTCCCGCCACGCTGACTTTGTCCCCGACAGTTATTTCACTGTCTGCCAGTATAATTCCCGTGTTGATTTCACATATCCGTAAAACGCTGTCTCCCATCATGTCACTGATCATAGCAGTCAAAGGTTATGAGAAAAGCCAAAGGCCTGCCCTGTAATGGGGTCTTTGTGACTGACACCAAGTCATAAACCAAAAAATAGGAAAAATAGAAAAAGCATCTCCGAAGGTCAGCCAGTCTTCTGATGCATCACCTGGGAATTCATGCACATTGACAGTAGTGGTATCAATATCAGTGGAGACTCCGATCTAGTTTATATAATAGCTTATAAATACAGACCCCCTACCTGTCTATATGTGTCTATATGTCATTTTCTGCTATTATATGGTACCTGTTTGAACAGATTGTCGAAGCTGTGGCCTGTTGCACATTCTATGCGTGCGCCTTAGTCCAATTCTTATGGAAGCAGCATAGTGGCCAAACAATAAGGTTTAAAAATACCTTGGTACTCAAAGGGCCTGAGACCAGAACTAATTATAGTCGGTCTTCCGGACAGTGTATGTCTTTGGAAGGGGGTGTAACAGCAGTGACCCGGCCAGTAGCGTGCGGAGTACGACTCGTCCTTGCCATTCGTGACGTGAATTAGGGGACGGGATGCCTGACTTCTGCGGCCGCGATGCAGTGGAGGGAGGTGGTGTTAAAGGAGGCGGTGGGACGCCGGCCACCAGGGGGCGACGTCTTGTGTGAGAGCGGGGTGGTACGCTCCCACCCCCCAGGGCAAGCCGCGACAGAGCAGTCCCTCCCAATGCGGCCACGTCCCCGAACGCATGTCCGGGAGCCGCGTTGCGTAATTGGGCTCTCTGGAGGCATGTACGTGATCTGTGGCCTGTTGAAACACCCCCCCATCACGTCCCCAACCTTACTAATATTATCTCTCCGACCGCAGGCAGACTCACAGGCCAACCCCCCCCCCCTCCAAGAACGACTCTTCATGCTAACACACCCAAAACCAGCATTGCTGAGTGCAAAGATTTGAGAGCATACCATACTCCCCTGAAAGGGGGAGGGGGTGGAGACTTCTCGATCCCTGTCGCCGGCCTTTCCCTGTTTATACCCCACGTGGGGTATCACCCGAACTTCCATGTCCCTTTTAGTGAAGGGAAAGCGGATCTTTTCCCGCAAGGCACCTGGTCCCCGTCTTCAGCTTTTAGCCTCCCCATCAGGCTCGCTTTTATCAGTCTCCGTGGAAACTCAGAGAAACAAAGGGAGCCCTTTATTAGGTCTGTTTCTCGCCGTTTGTCCTGCGTCGTCTCGGCGACGAATCAAAGTTGAAAGCAAAGTGTCCTTTATCGTCAATTCCAGGTTTGTGATCTGTGGGCTTCGCTTTGGTCATTATGCAAATGAGAAGTAATAAATAGAATATAATTAATGAGACCCTATATGGCCAGAGGTATGGGAACACCCCTATTAATTAGACAGATTGCCTACTTAAGCCCCACCCATTGCTGACACAGGTATATAATTAAGCACACAGTCTCACAATCTACTGTAACAAACATTATCAGCAGAACAGGTGGTCATACAGAAGAGGCTGGTGACATTACACTTGGCACCATCAAAAGACACCATCTTTCCAACAAGTCAGTTTGCCACATTTCTGTCTTGTTAGAGATGCCCTGGTCAATCGCAAGTGTAATGTTTGTGAAGGTCGAAATGTGTGGGAGCGAGTTCAGCCGGGAAGTGGTCGGCCACACAAGCTCACAGACGGGGACCCGATCACCCAGCATCAATACCCAACCTGAACGGCGGTAAATCCCACCAGCAATGTCCAACATCCAATGGAAAGCCTTTCCAGAAGAGTGCAGGCTGTTGTAGTAGCAAAGGTTGGACCAGCTTCACATTAATACCCTTGGTTTCAGAATGAGATGTTGGAGAAGCTTGAGTCGACAAACTTTTGGCCATATAGTGTGTTAATAAGATGCTATTTTAAGACTTGCCCATTGGACAAAGACACAGAATCAGCTTGCAACATGCAGCGTGGGGTGATTTGGGCATGCTGTAAAATTTATGGCAGAGTGTGGGGTGGGACCATAGCAGCAGGCAAGTTTTTAGAAGCTCACTTTTTTTTCACCATAAAGTGGTGGGAAAATAGAGAGTATTGTAGTGTGTTTTCGAGAGCAGTGGGAACAAGGCCTCAGGGTGACGGGTGAGTGGGCGAGGCGAGAAGGAAAGGAGCAGGGAGATGAAGTAAGTCTGCAGAGTATAGTGACAGGCTGAAGGGTGTTAAAACTGTAATTGATTCCTGTTTATGATGCACGAGCTGAATTCTGTCAGTTAACACATCTGGGATTGCCTCTTCCTCATCGCCTTTGTCTCCGGTTTCCTAGAGCACTGGTCTGCTGCCTTTGATCCATCTGCATTTGACTATACGTGTCTCATTGAACAGATATGTGTATGTATATGTTTAGTAAATGCTGGAGGTTTGGAGAGAACGTGTATTTCAGTGCTTTCATCTACAGTGGTGTTTTCAGTTGAGGCAGTGCCATGGATGGCCACTAGGTGGCATATTGTTTAAGGAGGTGGCCTTGTTTTCAGAATGATTCCTGGGTTAAGTCCCAGCAGGGTTCCAGCTGTGGTGCCCTTGAATATAGTATCTGACCTGAATTTTTGGTAACGCGTCACCTGGGCGACCAAATAGACTGCTGGGTGTCTGTATTATTCAGCGGGAATTTCCTGCCTGGGCGAGACCGCCCGCCGTTATCTGTGGCTGCAGATACAGACGCGGGCCCCCCACGCTATCAGTGCTGGGCTGCCTCTGTAGCTATGATAAGGACCTCCTCTCTTCATTTACACCAACGGTGGTCCGGTCGACTCGATGGGGGTGCTCCTGCATCAGGGAAACATCAAATATGGCATACGTTTCGTAAAAACATGTTTACATTTTTTTTCCCCTGAATCTGCCAAAAGAGGCTGATTGGCATACAGCCGAATAATTCTCCTTAATTTCAAAGTGGAAGGGCTTTACCCAAGGTGTCTTTTGTGAGGGATGTGCCCATTATTTTCATATTTTCATCCTGGCTTGCATTTTAAGGCTCCTCTGATGTGTGTCGCCTGCAGTCTGCAGCCAGCAGACCTCGGAGGCAATGCTCCCAAGCAGCCAGCAGGCTAAATGTGCAGATAAATCCACGGAAATGCAATTTCCTCCCTTTGTTTTGGGCGGAAATGGAGGCTGGAAGGTTTTTGTTTGACAGCTGTGTGTGACAAACACTGACAGTTAATCATTTTCGTGCCCCAAAGCAATATATATTTAACTCTGCATGCTTAATAATTTAGCAGATAATACAGCAACTGCAGACAAATGACCCCAAATAACCCCCCCCCCCCCTTCCATCCCCGGCCTGCAAAGCAGCCAGCGATTTTATGGCAGAAAAACACTGCAAAACGCTTCTGCCCTCATGCCAGCCCGGGCATCTGGAGCGTTTGCGGCGCTGCGTCCGATTTCAACGTGCCGTCTCCTTTCCGAAGCGGACCGCGCCGCGGATAACGAAGGAGTCGGAAGGGAAGGGCGCCATCCTGACGCGTCCTTAACCCGCGACGTTCGCCGACGACGCCGACACCGAAATTATCTGTGTATAAATACAGACAGACGGCTAGGAAGTCGGAAAGATGAGCAAACAAACACAAAGGCAGGGAGATGAATGGACTGGGGGGCGGATGGATAGACAGGCTTATTTGACAGTCGATGGTGATCTGATTGGCTGAGGTGAAATCTGTTTGATCTGATTGGGTAATATGCTATTTTACCCTGGATGTTGGGGGCTGGTGAGCAGGTCAGATGCTGCCGTGTGTCCAGTGCTGAAGCCTGAGGCTCTACAGCATCTCCTCTCTCCTGTGAGGTCATGTCCCAGCTCCATTTGTTGCAGGCCGGCGCTGAGTTCGCCACCTGATTTATTGTTTAATCATCCCAGGGTTTTCGGATCTCTCTCTCTCGCTCTCTCTCTCTCTCACACACACACACGCACTCTCTTCTTTATTTCTTTCTTTTTTTCCCTGGGAGCCAATGTCCTTTTATTCTGGGCCAGGGCGGTCGCCCTGCACCCGAGTGCTATATTCACCCAGCTTTTACAATGCAGTTAAAGGCCTTATTAGGAGGATGAATGAGGAAGAGAAACACAGGCCAACACAGGCTGGGGGAGGGTCACGGCTTTCTCTGTGCTGGCCTGCGCCTCAGGCCTCACTTTGACTCTGCTTCCTCTCTGGAAGGTACTGCATTGATAAGGCCCTCTTGTGCATGCCTGACAATGCTGGAGCGTGGAGTGTATCACATGGAACGTATGCTTGGGGGAAGGAGGCTTGTCGCTCATGTGGCACTGGGTGTTGGATGACACGGTGTCCTGCTTAATTGTTAAGCTAAGGTCCCAATAAGATTAGGCATTTAGTTGGTCACGTTGCCGTTTACCTAAATCGCGGTGTGGTTAGTTTATTCCGGCTAGGGGTAGTATGGCCAGCAGGGGGCGCTCTGGCCAGTAGTATTTGTAGCTGACGGCGTCACGGTAGCGAACGCCAGTAGTTGTGTACCTGAGTGAAGGCGCCTCCCAGATAACGACATTATTTTCCACTTCCTGACAGGAAAATTGACTCGAAACGGCATTTTAATTCGGAGCAGTGATTTTGGGTTCCAGTTTTGCCTAGCCCGAGTAGTTAGACTGGCCGGCGCTAATGTAAAGCATTCGGCTGGTAAAAAATAAAAGGAAGCTTCCGGAACCTTCTACGTCTGCCCCGAAGTTAGTAAGGAGGCTGGGGGATGAGGGCACAGGCTCACTCGCTATGCTAATTCGGATGGCAAAAGCGCACCGAGTTATAAAGTGAAAGTTCGCACAATGTCCCTGTTTTATTGTTAATCTTGAATTTTGCATTTTGAAGGGGAGGCACCGTGAGGCTGGCGGGGTGCCTGTTCGCGGAGACACGGGTACGTTAGTACGTAGTATGCATACGAGGGTAATATTAAATACGTACTCATTAGTAAATGCTTCATTATTCATTACTGTGAACCTAGTGTTAAATGCTTATTGTTAAACATTATTTAATGCCAACTTGGATACCTACAGTGCTGCCTGCATTGCCCAGCTGTCACCTACCTGTACCTTGTAGTTGGGCACTCCCCATGGAGAGAGGACAGTGGAAGGGATTTTGGTATGTTGTACCTTTGTATCTTTGGTTATATTTGAATTTGGGGATTACAGA
>JAODKL010000049.1:4638105-4649613 GCA_026780765.1 Petrocephalus schoutedeni
CAGACTACTACGTAATTCCAAATGAGCCTGGTCATCATCCGGGCCCGATGGCAGTGGCAGACACCCAGGGCCGGCGGCTTACTGACGCTGCCGCACCGCCTCCACTCTTTCCCTAGCAACGACACGGCGGGAGGGACGACGCCCCCTGTGGGCTCATTAAGTGCCACATGTGCCAGTGTGCTGACTGGCTCCACCTCCAGGACTGGCTCCACCTCCCTCATTGGCCCCGCCTCCCTGAAGTCCCATTCCTGCTGAGGCTCGTTACGGGAGCCTGCTGTGATTATTCCCCACTTCCTGCATGTCCCCGGACCGCCCCCGTTGCTCCGCTTTCACCCCCCCTCAGAGGCGGAGCTTGTGGCCGGTCCCAGTCTGCATGGTGATCGCCAGCTAGCAGGGACCGTGCTGAATATTTAAGCCCGAAGCTCCTGCAAATATCGTGTGTAACTTCTTGCGTCTCCACGATTCAGCCTGCCTGACAGCTGGCCTTGGTATCTGACAGCAGCCAGCGTATCTGACGCGACTCGAACCTAGACCCTGGTATTAATAGCCGTAGGCAGCCGCACAGATCCTCTGGTCCTTTACTCGGTCAGCACATGTGCACACACATTCAGCTCCAAAAGCACGAAGGTGAAATGAGCCCTCTAGATAATGTCGTGTTAACCCTTAGAGAATAGCAGTTGTTTGCAGTCGTGTCCATGCCAGACACCTGGTACAGGGGGTTAAGCCATTGCTGGAGGTGTGACTGGACAGTCCCATCTATGATATTTTTAGAAATTCCTCTAGAGGCATACATGCCAAGGGGTAAATAAGACAAGATCTACTTCATTGATCGCAGTGGGAAATTCCGATGCATAGAGCAGTAAGGGATGGAAAGTGCAGATGGGTGCAAAGACGGTGCAGACAAGCAAACACTGCAAATTCCCGCTTCGAGCTATTGTCCCGTTATTCTGGTGAAGCTATATATTTATGATATAAGGTGCCCTTGGCCTGGCGGAACCTCTCCAGAGCCCAGACAGTCCTGCCTCGAGATGACTTCTGATTCTGGTTTTTGTCTAGGAGCTCTAAAGTTGGGAAGTTTCAGAACCATGGGCAGCTCCTAGTCTAATGGAACCTCGGTGAAGGAGCACTGAGAACCTGCAATGCAGAGCGATAAATGGATCTAGAACCTTCTGTATTTCATCTGCATTACTAAAAGAGATCAAATAGGGTGCCAGAGCCTGGAGCATGGAGCATGGAGACTTGATCCCCGCTTTGGGGTTTCATTTTCCGGAAAAAACCAGCCTGGGGGAAGTGTTCCAAGTCAGCAGTGTTCCTCCATAGCCTATGTCACGTCATCTACTTGTTTTTTTTTACTTCTCATTTTTTGTGTGGAGCTGTGAAATCTCATCCGGGCCCCATTACACCACCTCTGGCTCCCCTGCTAATCGCGTCGCCCGGTCCAGGGGTTTTTCATGATTATGTTTAAGATTATCGTTTGTAAATCTCTGCACGACACGCCGGTATCTTGTTTGGGGCCGTTATTACCACGAACAAATGGGTTTTACGGTTTGCAATTAAACACCAAGGCTTCTGGTACTTTGGGAGCGTCATTCTTAACCCGAAAGGCTCGCCAAGAGATTAATTCACGACAAAAGGTTTTAAAGCACCCGGGAGGACGGTCTGGTTATTACAAAGAAGAAGAAAAAAACAGCTTAGCTGGATATAACCTTGGTTATCCGGGTCTTCATCCACCATCTGGAGAGCATCCTCGTGCTCCCGATTGGTCCCGGGGTGGGTTTAACGCCAGGTCCCCTGAGAAGAGGGGTCCTCACTGCTGTCCTCCCTTCGGCATCATTGCTTACACCGCGGTTCTGCTCGTTTAGCTCTGAGTACGCGCTTTCGGCTGATTTGATCTCCGAGGCTAATTTAATAGTCCCGGCTGTAGTTTACTCGCTCCCAGAACTAATAACGTGCCGATGGAAATTGGCCGCTCTCACTAGGAATTCGGGAGGAATGACACCGTGGATCAGAGTGATCCGATCCCGTGGTTTGCCTATCCTGACTCACCCCCCGATGTTCCCTGGGGGGTATTTTAAACCTTGTTCCACAGGGAGTCTTGAATTGCAGTTGCTTGTCTGATGTCCTTTAGCGACACAGGTACTGATAATTTCCAGCCCCCCTGGCCTGAACTTAGGGAGGAAATTCTATAGTTGCGTTTTGTGTTGCCTTCAGATGTCGCCTGACGGGAATTTATCGTACGAATAACGTTGAAGGTGGTCCTGTAAGTACTTTAATGTCCCTGCTCCACTCATGCTAATTCCATCAGAGGCCCTTTTCGCCCCCTGGCTCAGCACCGGCCATCGCTATCAGTCACCGGTGTCCTCGTCGCTTTGCGCCCATTCTTGTCTCTCATTCTCCGTCTCCCAGACTGTCCCCTCTGATTCCTGCTGCCGAATGCTGCATTTGGAGCCAGTGTGCTTGTCAAAGCCCAGCTTCTGACCCCGTCCATTTTTGATCCCTACTGGAATCAGATGTATCTAGAATTTCATTTGCTTATAATCGTATTGCGTCGGTAAGTGATAGTTATCACAGGAACACTTTCAGCAAATTGCCACAGGGATGCCATCTATATAGAATATACTACATAGTAAAATGTATTTAGTAAAATATGATTCATTTAGCAATGACCAGTTTCCTATCCTGTTCCCTCCCTTGCGCCTGTAGCTTCCGGGATAGGCTCTGGATCCCCGCGACGCTGCAAAGGGCAAGCGGGTATGGAATATGGATGGCGGGATGGATAGATGGGTGTAGAAGGATGGGTAGATGGGGGATTCCTGGTGGGCATGGCCGTTAGGGGACAGGCAGGTAAGATAAATAATGCAGATTCTCATTTATTCTAAAAAGGGCCCCCCCCCCCCCCCCCCCCCGACGCCCTGTTAATGTGGTGTGCTCTGTGTGCAGTCTGGTGGGGGAGTGGTCTGGCCCAGGCTCACTGACTCCTCGTTCCCAGGAAAGCGTGGGCCGCGGTGGACTGGGAATCGCCGCCTGGTACGCTGATGTCAGTGTGCAGGGATTCGCCAGGCGGAATATGAGGCGTAATCCAGGCCCGGAGCAGAGCGCCGCAGTTCTGATGCTCGTGCTGTCCTCCTGTAGCGGGCTCCCGAGCCGATGCGTCCAGATTAGGCCTTTTGTTTTTAGATTAACATCCCTTTTACGGAACTATGGTTTTAGGCTTTTGCGAAAAAAAAAATGGCTCTTTTACCATCCACACTCTCCAGCTATTGAGGCGAGCTTATTGATGGCTTGAGCAGGTGATGACAGCTTCTGTCTCAGGATCCATCGGAGAGCAGCTCAATTGGGCAGGAAGGGGGCTCTGGGCCAGGTGGCAGTGGGGGCCTTGTCTGTAGCTGCCAAACCCCCCCACCCCCCGCATGACCAACGTGGTTTGTGCAGTCTGGCAAGCGCATGGTTAATCCTGACTGCCAAGCTGGGAGAGGGAAGCGGCTACCCCCACCAGCACTAATGCTCCCAGCTACCGGGGGGAGGGGGGGTCATATGCCCTCTGGTCACATTTATCATTTTTAGGAAAATAATCCCAGAATCCAGAGTGCTATAAAGCTCAGGGGGACTGTAATTTGGGTCATAAAATGTTGATTAAGTTGATGGTTTTTCTGAACCCGTCACACGCGTGGGTCTTTCCCGCAGCTTAATAGATGTGATTAGTTATTAATAATATATATTATTTACCCTCATGCCTTTCTCTAAAATTGCAGTAATAAAGCAGGGTATTTATTATGCATGGGCCCAGTGCATAAGCAATCATCAGATGACCATTATTTGCAAAAACGTAACGTGCGACATTGAATCGATTGTGCTAATACAGATATTGTGCTGCTTACTCAACAAAAATCCAAGTTGTGACCTTTTTGATGTGGATGGATTTATTTATTTTTTGCTGATGGAGTCGGCATGGCGATAACGTGGCAGAAAATGAGCTCGGATTGCCTGCTACAGCAGTACGGATCAGAGGCAGCTGGTCCATTGAGGTTACAGCGGTAGGGCCTCCTGTTTGTCAGATTAAATTATGAAATAAATAACCTTGAAGTAGCTGATTGCAAAAATTTTGTCGTCATTTAAAAACACATTTTCTCACTTATTTCTAGGTGTAAGGCTCACTGTGATATGTGGTGGCATTCGGGTGAATTTTAGGCTTTTTTTAATAAATACTAAACTTATTTTAAGTACCTTTTAAGCATTTTAGCAGACCGAGGCTGCCACACTAATCCGCGGTAAACCCAAAGCGCGCGGTAGAGGGCGGCTTTGAAGCAGCCGCGGTCTTTAGCGATGAGGTTTACGGGGCGGCGTCGGCGAGGGTGACAAAGGCGGGATTTTGGCTGCCGTTTAAGCCAATTACATCACTGGGGCATCAGGCTCCCAGACTGAGAGCAGTCAGGGTGCAGATGCGGGGCGTAATTATACCGCCGGCTGCTCCGCTGAAGGCCTTTTCCCCGCTTGTAGCGCGTCTTGTTACAAGTAGGTGTTTTAACGCGATGGGCTGCGCTGGGGGGGTCGTGCGGGGCTGCGCTGGGGGGGTCGTGCGGGACTGCGCTGGGGGGGTCGTGCGGGCTCCCGCTGCGCCTCTTAGGGCCGGGCTGCGCTGCATGTGTGGCGCATTGCCGCCCCGGCACTGATAGTGCAAACCCTGTCTTTCTAAAATTGAGTTCACCTTTGAAATTTCACCTTTGAGTTCACCTTTGAAGGGGGCCGTCAATAACAGGATATTTCATTTCATTATAAATTTAATGTGCATTTAGTTTAGACAAAGGTTAAGAATCATGTGCTCAATTGCAGCAGTAGTAATAATATAATTATAGCCTACACTGGATTTCTGCCCTGACTATATACACATATGTACACATGTAGCCTTCACTTTCTCCTTTATTAAAAAGGCATTGGAAAAGCGATTAAAATAAGTGATATTTTTCACGTCTATGAAGCCTAGGTATTGAGCCTATACTGAAAGGTGTTAGTTGTGTAATTTTGCTGGTATGATGTGGGCATGACCATCAGCAGAGCCTTTAAGGCCGCTTACCGCGCGCTGTGGCCGCTTTGATCTGATAACGTGGGCACACGCCACACGCCCAGTGTAGGCCAGGCCTGATGTTGCGGCCAGCAGCCAGCCAGGGAGTCCACCGGACCGCGAATCACGTTTGGATGTCAGGCGGGCCGGGATTCAATCATCCGGGATTCTGCTCCCCGGTACACGTAATTCTGCGAGAGCCTCGAACCCCACTGCCAGTTCGAACCTGATGCCTTTGCGACCTGATTGGCAGTTCCGCTGCCACTTCCCATCTCCTCTCCCGCCCACGCTGCCTGTCCATTGGCCGTTGGAATCACTGACCCGGTGTTCTGTTCTATTTTAACCGCTCTTGTGGTGTCTGGCAGCTCATTGACCCACTTTCTCAGACCAACTGCTCTTAGCTCACCCCCCCGCAGGCTGCCAGTGGGGCTTTCATGTGCCGGCCAGCCCACCTGTGCGTCCTGATTGCGATTCGCTGGCAAACGGCCCCTTCGTCCTGCTCGGGGTGGTGCTGGATTCTCCCAGAGAGGTCACAGGCTGTCTCGCCATCACATTTCCGGCTGCAGAGAGTTAAAGCTGCATTAAATCTGCTGATAGGTTTTCATGCCAAACACATTTCTCTCATCGACACATTTTTTTCTGTGTGTGTGTGTGTGTGGGAACTATACTTCTGACAACCAAAGGACCTTACAAATATAGCAAATGCTCAAAACTGACTAGATCTTCATTGGAGCTTATGAAGTATTATAATCAACACTGATGCTTTATAACTGTCAATAGAATATGCTGTAATGCTTTATTAACTCTTATACGGACCATTATAATGCATTATGGAGGTATTTATAGTGCATTATAGATGAGAGCTTCATAGAGCATTCATATGAATAATAAACATGAATATAATGTCACGCACCGGTGCAAGTTGGAGAAATGCACTTTCCACCAGTGCTCCACCACGTTCCTGGGCTTTGTCATCTCACCCCAGGGTGTGGCCATGGACCCCCAGAAGCTGGAAGCTGTGCGTCATTGGCCCCTTCCCAAGACACTCAAACAGCTACAGTGTTTTCTGGGGTTTGCCAATTCGTTTTATCCGGGGCTTCAGTACAGCTGCAGCACCACTGACCGCCCTGACCCGTCCTTCTCCTAATCATTTCCAGCTCACCCCAGATGCCATCAATGCCTTTCAACACCTATGTCACCTTTTTACCACCGCTCCTATCCTCCTTCACCCCGAATCCACCATCCACGCTACACGGGTTACCATCCACGCTACACGGGCTATCCGCTGACGCCAGTCCATTCCGTGCTTCCACCCGGATTCCTGATATATAATGTGCTATGCCTTTTTATAAATATTTATAGGCATGTCTATAATGCTTTAGGAATGCATTATAATCTTTTATGAATGTCCTTATAGATGCTTATAGACATGCAATTCATAGAACATGTTACCAACACAATTTTTGTAGCCCATGTCTTTCCTAACTGTTACCACACAGGAGTGAAAATCACCGAAATTATAGTGAATGAAATTGCACATGCAGAAATGGTTTTATTCTAGCCACTCTTCAGATTAGCCTTGCCATGGCAACGCGACCCAGACGGCGGGGGGGTGGTCTGTGTAGAGCGATGTTTCGGTGGCTGAATATTCTGCTCTTATATCATCACCCTGCGTGACACATATACTGTCAGTGTAATTTTACTGGGGCTGATTTATCCTTCCCTCTGTATCGGGCATCTGCAGTCCCTGCATTCTATTATTTCCCCCCCCTATTGCTTACTTTATATTTACAGCACATGGAGGCATCCAATCTCCCGCGCGATCGACAGCACAGCGAGGGCTTGTTCCCTCTCATACATGTTTAATATGAGGGTGAGGGTTATGGAAGAGGAGGGGTAATAACAAGGCTGGTGGAACTCCACGAGATTATACAAGATTACCAGCAGGTCATGGATGCTACACTTTGATATTGAACTCTGACCTTTGACCCCAGTAATTCATGTGTGGCTGACTGGGAGATATAAAGACCCTTATTGCCTTTGACCTCGAATCTTATCATTTGGTGAAACCTTAGGTCATACAAATAGGCAGATCTATAGGAACTGCTGTACCACCGGACTGGACGGTTCTGGTTCTGGTCGTCAATGTATTGGCTGTCACCCCTGCTGCAGTCATGGTTCAGTCCACGCGCCATGCACTCTGCTTAATGCACGGACGGGCCACATGCCCGCCTGCCTTTAAGGGTGTCCGTCGTCAGCAGGAAATTATTGATGCGTCTTCTGATAGCGAAGCACTTTCTCCCACTTCTGGTATCAGATCCGAACTGGCTGGGCCCGTACCGCTGGCTAGATACGGATCGGCGCGCGAGGCGGAGGGATTGCCCGCCCTCGATGCCCAAGCGGTCAGATGTGACTACTGTCACGTTGAGGAGCTGTACATACAAATCTCAGTATGCACCTGGTTAGTGCAAAGGTCAGGGCAGAGGTTAAGGGTCAGATTTATGCAAGCGGGACCACAGTGTTTGGGGATGTATAGAACGGGGATGTGAAGAAAATGTTTTAAAGGCGGTAAGAGTGTCTGTTTGCCTGCTTTCTGACCAGATCTCACAGGGACGTGTGCTGTTTTTGATTTAGTCACTTAGGACGTCCCTTTAAACAATTCTTTTCAGAGCTTTTATTCCTATTTTTTCTTGGTTATACTTATATATGGTTATTAGGCTTTGGCTACCTTATTTTTCCATACTGTCCACCCATTACACCGCAGTATACTGTATTCTGACGGTGTTGTCAAAAGCAACAACCCGAAATACAGCGATATTACCATAATACCACCTAAGCCTAATGTTTGTTCCCCATTCTTTTCCTAATAGAAGGGAAGTGTTACAAAAACAAAATTTGCATATGTGCCCACTTGGGATCTAATTATTATTATTTTACTGAAAAACAAAAACCTTTCAATTCATGTTCAGTGTGGAGTTGAAGTACCCATTCTGATGCTAAGTACTCATTTTGATTCTGGGTACCCATTCTGATGCTGAATACTCATTCTGATTCTGAGGACCCATTCCCTGACGCTTATCCCGAGGTGTGCGACGCGATGCCTGGTCTGAGATACGGGCAGTGAGTGTGTCTATTGTCAGGGCGGCCTGGCTGTGTGGGCCGGGGACTGGTGCTACAGGAACGTGTCTGTGACACCACGCTGTGCATCCCCTCCCTCGGAATATTCGTCAAGAGCCCCGCATGCAAACTCTTTTGTAGAATACTGATGCAATTAGCATATTTTACAGGAAACGTGACCCGTGTCGCTCTGGATAACGTGCACCCCCTCGATTTGTGATGCAGATTTGCAATTTTGGACAGGACACGGTGGTACTATGCCCGACTCGGACGAGGCCCGCATCTGGGCTCTTTGCTAAGCTGACGCCATTGTGCCCGAGCCGAGGAGAAACACTCCACGACAGGCTGAACAGGCCGTAAAAGCCGCCTTTCACAACAAGAGGGGGAGCGCCTACTAAGTGGTACCATTGTTAGCCTCGCGCTGTGGCAAACCGTGATCCCCATCGCAGAGCAAACAAGACTGCCTTTGTGTTTTTTTTCTTTTGACGCGTACGTGTTTTGCAAAGCTGTGTGTGTGACATCAGCTGCAGGTAGTGACCTAAGATCCCCAGCTGAGACACAGTTTATGTGTAGGGGGCAAAGTGTCACTAGGTTACCCCTGGCATTGGGATTCTGAAAAGAAATACGATTTCAGGTAAAAGACGCCTTATTTAATATAGCCCAACTCCGAGGACATGACACCAGCCAGTGTATTTTTTTTATGGTTTTTTAGAGTGATCTCTAAATTTCCAGTACAAAATTTTTCTCTGAGGGGAAAAACCACAACATGATATCATGTCTTCAGGAAGGGTAGGAACAACATTCTTCTTCGAATGTCGCTCCTCTCAGCTGAGGAGGGGGTCGTCATGGTAACCGATTTTTAAAATTCTTTCAGCAGCTTTTAGCCTATGGAGGTGCGTATGTGTAAAAATAACAATAATAACAGCAACATCTCCCCTGTCCTCCTCCTCTCTCACCCTGCCTCGCTTGCTGCTTTGCCTCCTTTGGACGTGCCTCCCTAGACGAGAGATGGGAATGTTATCTGAGGATTCGTTATTGCGCGTTTGGTGGTGGGGGGGCAGGCTTTAATTTCGATTCGTTTCGAAGGGGAGACCCTCTCCGCATTCGAGCGCACGCAGGCTGACGGATCCTGTAGCTCGCTCAGCCGCGTCCGTTTCGGAGGGAGGCGTCCGATCCGGGGGGGAAGTCTGTCGACGATAACCCGCCTACGGACGTCAAAGGCTGGTCGCCGCGGCGATGCGCCGCTGTCCATTTCTCCGAAGATTAGCCAGCGGGAATCGCTAAGGGAACGCCGAAACAGATGCATCTCTTTGACGAGGACAAAGAGAAATGCGTGAAAGGTAGGCATTCCAGAGGAGCCTTTGCTGGCCAGATACTGATGGACTGAATTCGGAGAGGGTGACAGGAGGATGCTGCCTGTTTCTATGGCAACACTTCACTGCGATGCTGTTGGGATGTAGAGAGGTTCTCGACCCGCGGCTCTGGCTTGCGTCTCTCACGGCCCGCGTATAAACGCACCGCCGAGGCGTAGAGGCGATTTCCTCCCGTTGCGATGTTGCGGTCTCCTCGGCTTCGTGGGGATTTCTGGAAAGTAGGGGCGTGATCCATTTTAACGTACGAATCTCACATGTTTACGTGGCGATCTCTGTACCCTCACGGGGCGCCCGTTTTCCATGTCAGGTGCACCACCATGTCGGTGGTGCCAATTCTGTCGTCTTATTGAGAAAGCTGATTTCTGCGAAGTTTTATTGACAGAGCGATTAGTCCTTAGGAGACTGCAGGCATTTGTCTGAAGGCAAATCGGCTTGTTTACGGCAGAGATCGGTCGGGGAGTGAGTCACGCCGAGCCTTCGGAAAGCTGCATTGTTTTCTCTTTTTTCCGCGTATCTGTTGCATAAATTAAATCCGAGTTTGCCCCAGTTTTGGCCTCGGTAGGTGGGGGGGGGGGGGTAACAGGCTGATGAACTCACCCACCGCTGCCATTGGTGACCACGATCATGTGACTTCCCCTGGTTCCGCAGATCTAGGCTAGTAGCTCGACACCCTGCTGGTTTGCAGCAAAACATCGGCACGGGGAGCCAAGTGGGCTCTCTGAGCTGGTGCGTCAGAGTGGACCGGGATGGAGCTGAGTCTGGATCAGTTTGTCCTCCCTGTGCCAGTGTCACCGTGATACCGTAACCTCTGCCTGCGAATTTATGTTTGTGCATTTATCAAGCTATGTGTTCATGCCGGCCCATAGCCAAAAATAAATTTAATGGGATCTCCGGCAACCGTACCGTTAGGTTCCCCCTCATAAATATTGCAAATTGGGGGGAGGGAGGGTTCTAACAGATTTCAGAAGGCGGGGTCCTAAACTAAAATTTTACTGCCTGCTGGTATTCATGGTTTGTGAAATATGTGATCATTTCTATACCACCGAACCAGAAAGCTAAACTGATCTCAGCTGTTCAAATGAATCCAACGCTCTGATATAAAAGTCCAACCCCTGACCGCTGTCGTGATCTGACACCTTTCTATTGTGACTGATTGATCACGTCGATTAGTGTTAGCTGTGCCACAAGATGAGCGTAGCGGGGGGGGGGGGGGGGGGGGGGGCGAGGGCCCGCGGGGGAGGATTTGCATACCAATGGATCGCTGACAGGAAGCTTCTGGAGGTCGCTTTGTTGTCGAGTAGATGATGGGTAAACGTGGCGAGCGGTGGATCGCGGATCCTCGCTCGGCAGCCGCCATCATCCCCGTGACGGACATCCTAAAAAATCTACTTCGATGGCCGCCTTTTCTTGGCTTTCTCTGCCCCCTATTCTGCTGTTTTGTGAAGAGCTTCCAAACAGTACTCTTAAGACCCTCCATTATCCACACTCAGCCCTTTGCTGGTGTGTCTCATTCGGTTACTCCCCTCCGATGGGGGATGGCGAGCCGATGCGGGTCTCCTGACTATTCGCCTGACGCCTCTGTGCTCGGTGTCGTAGGATTCTCCCAAGTCCGGACAGTCACCTTCACGGCACTGTGTTACGAGGGAGAGGTGTGTGGCTCAGGGTCCCGACTCGTCTTGTGATCGGTTAGCGGTTCAAATCCCAAGTTTGGTAAATTGATTCCCCCACTGGGCCCCTGAGCCTGGCCTTTAACTCCCAAATGCTCGGGAGATTGTCTATTTTCTCTCAACAAAACAAATGTATATTGTCTTGGATGGAACTGTCTGACATATAAATAAAACATAAATGCTCGAGAGCCTCAGCTCCTGCGAGTTCTCTTGCCTCTCCTGAAAGAAACTGAACAATCTCTCTGTGCCCCCCCCCCCCCCCCCCCCCCCCCCCCCCCCCCCCCCCCCCCCC
>JAODKL010000049.1:4680223-4704019 GCA_026780765.1 Petrocephalus schoutedeni
GCTGAGGTTAATTGGAGTTCCTAAATTGCCTGTAGGTGTGAATGGTGTGTGAGTGTGCCCTGCGATGGGCTGGCCCCCCATCCTGGGTTGTTCCCGTGCCTGTAGCTTCTGGGATAGGCTCCGGACCCCCGCAACCCTGATAGGAAAAAGCGGGTTGGAAGATGGATGGATGGAACTGTATATGATTCTGATATTTATTAATTGTATAAGTATGGCACTTACTTAAAAAAAAACGGTATGTCCTCATTTTGTATTATTCTGTATTAATGATGTTGTATCACAACCCATACAAAGCGCCTTGGGCCCTAAAAATACAAATTGAATTGCCTATTTTTTCACTTTAACGTTATCAGGCTTAGAATAATTAGCTTATATTAAATATAATACTGGCTGGTTTTTAATACCTTTATTAAACGGTTTCGTTTTGGATTACTATTCTCTGTCCCACTCTGTTTTGTCTTGCATATAGCAATGTATTCAAACACACCAATGTAAGGCACCATGGGACAACTCTGTTGTGAAAGGAGCTATATAAAATTAAACTGAATTTAATTGAATATCAGCAGAGCCGCAAAACAGCGTAATCGCATTTATTTCGGGCTCAGCCTGAGCAGCGCTCAGCCATTACTCATTCATTTCAGGATACGAAGCGCCCTCAAGTGGTAATGTGGGGAATTTAATCAATTTATAATTTCAGGCCTTAGCCATCACACCATCTATTTATCCATATCCGGTGCAGTCACGAGAAAGCGTTTGGAACCTGAGGTCCTACGAAAGTAAAGGAGAATAACACTATTCAATGGGGGCAATGAAGCAAAGCAAATCGGAATATTCTGTATTAGTAGAATCATAACCAGATCGTCGTACCAAACCAATAGTACTGGGCAAGATAGTCCCAGTTTCTAAACGGGAAAAGACATTACAGAAAAGGTAAAGAATTCAACAGAACGTTCAATAATGGCACGTTAAATAATACCTTAGCGGGACATTTTATTTTCAGGAAAAGTGTAAAAAAAAAAGAATTTGAGAGTCTGGTTACTTACCTCACCTCTTCCAATACTTCTTCATACCAACAGGGGGAGCTGCAAAGCCGTGTGACACCATTTAAAGTATTCGTCACAAAACGCAGATACTTTATCAAATGATAATCCAGACCATAATAATTCATCTTTGAGACATGATTTTTGTGCTAAATTCTGTAAATGTCATTATTGACACAAGACACGACAACAAAACGCCTGAATCCTCAGCATTTAATCCACGTGTGGCATAGCAGTGGGTAGTGTATCTTTGCTTATGTCACCACTTAATTAAAATGATCAACTAAAACAACACTCAACCAGCTCTGGACCTGACTTGCACTTCACCGATGGTCAGATATTTTACTACGCTCAGTTAAGAAACCGCGTTATGAATCGCATACATAAGCACAGTCCTGGTGCCCCTCTACGGGAATGTGGAATGTGCCATGACACAGATTTCCGTCTTCTGACAAAATAGATTGTGTCACGTCCAATGCGTTACAGCGCTATTTTTATCTGCTCCGGGTTTCAGAACTCAACAGGCCCTAAAAATACAAATTGAATTGTCTATTTTTTCACTTTAACGTTATCAGGCTTAGAATAATTAGCTTATATTAAATATAATACTGGCTGGTTTTTAATACCTTTATTAAACGGTTTCGTTTTGGATTACTATTCTCTGTCCCACTCTGTTTTGTCTTGCATATAGCAATGTATTCAAACACACCAATGTAAGGCACCATGGGACAACTCTGTTGTGAAAGGAGCTATATAAAATTAAACTGAATTTAATTGAATATCAGCAGAGCCGCAAAACAGCGTAATCGCATTTATTTCGGGCTCAGCCTGAGCAGCGCTCAGCCATTACTCATTCATTTCAGGATACGAAGCGCCCTCAAGTGGTAATGTGGGGAATTTAATCAATTTATAATTTCAGGCCTTAGCCATCACACCATCTATTTATCCATATCCGGTGCAGTCACGAGAAAGCGTTTGGAACCTGAGGTCCTACGAAAGTAAAGGAGAATAACACTATTCAATGGGGGCAATGAAGCAAAGCAAATCGGAATATTCTGTATTAGTAGAATCATAACCAGATCGTCGTACCAAACCAATAGTACTGGGCAAGATAGTCCCAGTTTCTAAACGGGAAAAGACATTACAGAAAAGGTAAAGAATTCAACAGAACGTTCAATAATGGCACGTTAAATAATACCTTAGCGGGACATTTTATTTTCAGGAAAAGTGTAAAAAAAAAAGAATTTGAGAGTCTGGTTACTTACCTCACCTCTTCCAATACTTCTTCATACCAACAGGGGGAGCTGCAAAGCCGTGTGACACCATTTAAAGTATTCGTCACAAAACGCAGATACTTTATCAAATGATAATCCAGACCATAATAATTCATCTTTGAGACATGATTTTTGTGCTAAATTCTGTAAATGTCATTATTGACACAAGACACGACAACAAAACGCCTGAATCCTCAGCATTTAATCCACGTGTGGCATAGCAGTGGGTAGTGTATCTTTGCTTATGTCACCACTTAATTAAAATGATCAACTAAAACAACACTCAACCAGCTCTGGACCTGACTTGCACTTCACCGATGGTCAGATATTTTACTACGCTCAGTTAAGAAACCGCGTTATGAATCGCATACATAAGCACAGTCCTGGTGCCCCTCTACGGGAATGTGGAATGTGCCATGACACAGATTTCCGTCTTCTGACAAAATAGATTGTGTCACGTCCAATGCGTTACAGCGCTATTTTTATCTGCTCCGGGTTTCAGAACTCAACAGGCCCTGTTAAGGGATGGCTTTTGATTGCCGTAACCCGTGACAGAAACGGTGCAGGAGAGAGAGGCAAAGGGAAAACAGCAGAAGCTGTTATAAGGCATTAGGATTCTTTTTATGTGGCAAATGATCAGAATAGGGCTCACTGCTTGATTTGTGTTTGGACAGATCCTGCTCCAGAAATAACCACAACAACCTGAGCATATTTTACACATCAAAATGGCACTGGAGGAGAATCACTGATAATCCAGCCTACTTTGTGTCTGGAATGTTTTATTCTAAGAAAATGATTTAAAACGGTAGGCTGTAAGGAAGCAGTCCTTGGGGGACCTGATGGTCCATGTTTTTGCTCCCTCCCAGCTATCTGCCAGACAGTCCTCATTCTCCCTAGGGAGTTGGGAGGGAGCAAAAACATGAACAGTTTGGGGGTCCCCGAAGACCGGGTAGGGAAACTCTGCCTTACTGTACATGTACCTGTATTATCTAACATGCCATGTGAAGGAAAAGAACAGCAGAGAACTTGGGAAGATGTGGAGAAGCGAGTCAATCGCACGTTCAGACCTGCTCCTGGCCTGCGTGCCCCACGAGAGGGAGCGTTGTAGGACTGAGAGATTCACTAATGGCCACTCTGCTGCCATCTGACAGAGATTCCCCCTCCCAGCTGCCCGGTGGAGCTTCACAGCTGCTGATGGACTGTACCGCTTTCATTATTAATGGAGTAAGGCTCCCAGGCAGACAAGTCAATGGCCAACTTGCAGATGCTGCAATATGTCAGCCTGATACCTGTGTGCTCGCGCCACTTTTCCAGCCAGCATCTGGGCGTCCAGATTAATTGGACTGCGATTCAGTTCTTGTTTACAGGAGGGCAAAAACACCATTAGAAGGATTACTGAAATATCAGCCATTCGCCCAGTAGCTGGCAACAGGGGCATGAAATGTGAAGTTAAGTTAATGAAACAATGAGACCTCCAAATTGTATTTTGACCCAGCAGGCCCAAAAAAGGCATAAATACTTGTGCTAAATTTAAAGCAAGTTAATTAAAGAGTTTTTCCAGCTATTCAACCGTCCATCATCCATCTGCTTATTCAGTACCAGGTCAAGGAGGAGCTTGGAGCCTGTCCCAGTCAGCACAGGGCACACATCGTGGGAACTCCCTGGATGGGAGGCCAGGCAATCAAAGGACACATACACACACTGACACATGGCGCAATTGACTGCGTGTTCGGACTGCCAAAGGAGACCTGTTTAACAGGGAGAACAGACAACCCCCCTTTACGGCACTGTATTTCATCAAAATTCGTCAATTTATTATTGTGCCTCATGTTTACCTGGTTTACCTGAGTCACCTGGTTCCTCGATTCTCTGTACATCTCCACACCTTTCTCACAAACAAAAGTTGGGCTGAATTTGTTTAGTCTTCAAAATGTTTTTTCAAGGTTTTCAAAAGGGTACATGTAAACATCATCGTAAAACTATCAGCCGTACAGCTCCTACTGAAATGTACATCGTACAGCGAATAATTTCCAGCAGTTAAACATCTGAAGTATGTTAAGAATTTGACGGCTTTAATAAAGTGGATAGCATGACATAAAACCCCAAATACAATGGAATGAGACTTTGGTTAAAAAGAGATATGCTTTTTATTTAACAAAAGGGCATTCGTGTCACTTTACATTTGCATGAACCCACAGCTCACATTTACCCTTCCATCCCTGCATGTCTGTGACTATGATCACGTATAAAATTCATCCACATGGACCTAGTTTAAACTTCAGAAAGCAATAAGTGAAATATGCTCATTTCAAACTCAAGGTGTACCAGGGTGAGATGAAAGGCTACTGTTCATCTGCGTACGAAAAAAAAAATCATGTTTTCACTTTTTTTGTGTATAGAACATGGAAACCACACACAAAGACACACGCAGACTCACGTAAAACTGTGGGGGGCTCCTGGATTCAGGTAGGATGCAATCATATTCCAGTGTTACAGCTCCCAGTTTAAAACTATAAAAAAATGTACACACACACCGCAGCAGAAGAAACACGTTTTTACATTTTAAAATGTAAAACACTCCATTTTATCACCAGGCACCCCTCACCGGAAAAAAACAGGATCCCACACCCTCTGGACGGAACCATAGCCGATCCTGCGTATTTTGAAACAAACATGTAAATTTTGTCCTTTTAATAATAAGTTTTATAAAGCCACAGGTTGTGGTCCGTGGACAAAAGAGCCTTTTTATATACCACCAATTCTTTTATTCATATTTGTCAAATATGAATAGCTTATGAAAGTTTTTAGACCATTTTGATTAAACATGGCAACATTTCAAAGTAACTTGCCAAAAGAACATATGCATAAATAATAATGATAATATTAATAATAGTAATAACAATAATGCGCTAGTTTACAGTTCAGACTACCCAATTCAGGCATTTTCTTGCACAATATCTTCTCTCTCTCAGCTGACAAAGACGACTCAGACTGAAGCTGTGAACCATGACAAAGTGAGGTAATTTGCAGAGCAACAATAAGGAAAATGCCAGAGAAATGGGGAAACGTCTCAAACTGCTTTTCCCGTACTGCGACCCAAGTGGTTCCGACATATCAAACCCCGGCAATACTGGAGAAGCAGCTAAGGAAAGACAGAGAAATACCGGCCTGGTTTAAAAATGCGCTGGAGACAGTCTGAAGACCATTTTCTCACACACACAGAAGGGTAACAACATCCAGTATTCAAGTAGATTAGTGTGCAGCTCCTGCTCCTCCGAGGGTCTTCAGTCAAAACACGTTCACAGTTTTTTTTTTGTTTTGTTTTTTTGCATACAGCCCCCACTTGCTCTCATTTACCAAAGCTACCGAAATCGGCGAAGGCGTCTTGCCTGGGATGTACCATGTTGGGGGTGGGGCCCTGCCCCATGCCCATGACTGGCATGCCCGTGACCAGCGTACCTGGCAGGCCCATATTCATGTTCATGTTCATTCCCATAATTCCTCCCATGGGCATTAAGCCCATAGGAGCCATACCCATGGTGCCTGCCGCCATGCCCAGGGGCACACCGCCGCCTCCGCCCGCCAGCAGGGGGTTCCCGGGAGCCCTGAGGCTGGCCGCCACCGGCTGCATGTTGAGGTTCATTCCAGCGAAGCTCTGGGCCATGCTGTTCATCGAGGGCTGCATCCCTGGGTGACACCAGATGGCGCTGTTTCAGTGAGAGGGCGAGTCCCCCAGTGGCACTCCGCACACGCACAGCAGGCATCCCTCCCAAACCCCACAATACGTGCATTTTGATTTGAGGAGTTTTCCGCAAATTGCGTGAGCGGACCAATCAGAAACAAGCAACTTCCTGCACACAGGAAGATGCCCATTAATGAGAAGCAAAGACTTTGAGGTTTCTTTTACTTCATCATATGTTTCAGACCAGCATTTCTCAGTCCAGTTCTTAGGGACCCACAGACAGTCCACATTTTTGCTCCCTCCCAGCTCCCAACAGAACTGTACCAGGTATTCGGTGTTCCTGACTGGTTGACTGTTTGGTTCAAGTGTGCTGGGAGCTGGGAATAAAAGATGTGCCAAAGTGCCTCAGGCCATTTGGGGGTCAGTCAAGGTCACTGACACCCTTCCATTTAGGAAAACCCATAGAACAGCTATGTACTGGGAGCAACGGAATACAAAGTGCAGAGATATTGGGCATGGAATTGTGGGGAGGTGGGACAGAAACAGTGGGCCTCACCTTGGTGCTGGATCATGGTGTTGAGGGTGGGCTGGGAGACCTTGGGCTGCTGCATGCTTTGGGACAGGAAGTCCAAGCTGATGTTGACACTGGGGTCTGACCATGTGGTCGGGAAGGAGCCCTTACAGCCGGGCTTCTGGACCCCCATCTGCTGTGACAGCAGGCTCCCTCCGAAGCTCTGCAGGGGCTGCGGAAGGAGGATCAGGGTCAGGCAGGCACAGGAGCAACTGGCTAAGGGTCTATCTCCAGGGCCCAAAGCCCCCGGTCACAGGCATACACCTCAGAGCCAGAGACCACCCGAAACACCTCAATGTGAATCATATAAACCAGGCAAACCCATCAGCTGAGGGTTAGCGACATACCTGTGATCTGGACATAGGCAGCCCCATGGCGCCGCCCATGCCGAAGACCATGCTCTGGGAGGAGCTGATGGCGGCTGGGGACGGGCCCATCAAGTCGAAGAGGTCGGCGGAGGGCGCCTGGGCGGGGGGCGCGGGGGCGGGAGCCGGCGGCGAGCTGGCGAACAGGTCCGTCCCCAGACCGTTGAGGGGCTGGGAGGACAGGGCGGCCGGCTGGCCGCTGGGGAAGGCGCTCCAGTCCCCGAACTCACCGTTTCCACTGGTGCCTAGAATGCAACAGTCAAATACAGCAGTCAACAGAGCTACCTGTACTGTTTTACGGCCCTGGTCTCCTTGTCTTACAATCATGCTGGAGAGAATGTGGCACTTGTTTATTTACGGTACTTTTTAATTTACTGCGGTATAACTCTGTGCCGAATATAGCTCTATTCACCTTACTGTACTGTTTTCCCGATACATCGACGGGAGGGCTTCCCGTTTTAAAGGAATCCCCCTTTCAGGTTAGGGTATTTCCCATGTCACGTAACTGGCATGGCTCCAGCGATTACACCAAGGTGGGAGTACCAGCAAATACTGGGGGGAGAACAGTGACCTTGTGGAGGTGGGTCACAAGACAACACAGCACCAGGACCGTGTGACAAATGCAGCGTTTCAATCCTACGCCCCTCCTGACGGGTATGACCTGAACGCATATCGCCAGTACACCCCCTTCCCAAACCCACGTGGCTTGAGAGACCTGCGGCACAGGGCAGACGGGGGGCCGTCACGCCTAAGGGGATCTGAGACGCGTCGGCCCTCGTTATCCTCAGCAGGCAGCATCTCCATCTGGACCACTTCCTCGCTCTTTAATATTTTAGCTCGTTTGAGCAGCCGCCCCATACACGCTTAGACAGACACACACAGGCTCATGGTCAGGCTCAAGGTCAATTACTTCACTTAACTTCACCTTAAATACCAATAATTGGATCTCATTTCATTTCCAACTTCTTTCGCATATATATTATCATGCCAGGGCACGGCGGTGTGTTTGTGTTTGTTTTCAGCTAGGAGTCTGCTAATTCTAACCCTGTAACAGCCAAGTACTCACCAGTTCCTGAGGCAAAGCTGGCAGAGGCCGCCGGGCTGGAGAAGTCAGCAAAACCCCCAATCAGGTCGGCACTGCCACCTAGAGGGTCGGGGAAGAAAAGGTCACCAATCTGGCAGGTCAGTGACCTGTACAGAGGCTCCAGGTCAGTGACACCTGTGGAGGACACCTGAGCATTGAGCAAAATCCTCTGTCCTACCACCGAGTGAAACAAATCACCTGCACTATAGTGTCCGTACAGAATTGAGAGTAAGAAAAAGCAGGATCTGCATGTGCATAACATGCAATGATAGTGTTTAATATTGCATGTCGCCCAGCCGTATAATATAGGCCTACTACAGCCATTTTTCAAATTCAGTACAAAATACCCCGCCTCGTGTTGTGATGTCATTCAGCATTCATGCCAGTGAAAGACCAAAACCTTAGAGTAGGGTAGTTCTGCTACTTTCTTAAAGTTAGCTGGTGCCGTGGAAAAGCCCCCATTGGCTTCTGTTACCTCCGGGTCAAACCCGGGTGGGGGACGGTGGACCATGCGCAGAGTGTCTGAGCCAGTTTGGGTCCAGCTGGACATGCAGGAGTAAATCGACTCCTAATCACATTATCTGGGTGTGTTAGTCTGACGTACGAATTTCAGTAAAATACATGTTTACATGTATTTTAAAAGTCCGGATTTAGTCGGATTAACACAATAGTTAACGTGTAATAATAGTAAACGTACTGAACGGCCCCAACCTGCCCCTCCGTGCAACACCACTGGGCACTTCTCACCTGCTGGTGGCGTCCGAGTTGAGCCACAGTCCACTATCAGCAGGTCAGCAAGGCCGCTGCTTGTCGGCTGGCCGCCCCCAGGCCCTGTGCTCTACAGTCAAGAAAGCAAAAAGATACTCAAACACATTCTCTAGGATCAGTTAGTCCTCTTGCTCATCTAATTAAAATAATTTTCAGACTAAATGAAACAAAAGTTTCAGTACTTCTGCCGGACACAAGGTGGCAGTGTGGCCTTCAGATAGAGCATAACTGTCACCAATTCAACAGCTGACTTTTGAATTCATGCCCTACTCTCCTGTCATGCACATGAGGATATTAAGCTGAACAAGTTCTGCTAATTTGACAGGGTATTGCAGCGACGTTTGTGACTGGCTGCCATTGGTTACTGACAGGCTGCTCCTCCAATCCACGCTGTTGTTTATTTTGCATGTTGAACGTCTTGACTCCCATTCATAAAACTCTCACCATTGTTACGGCTGAGAATGCATTTCTAGTGATGTATTACTAATCTATTGCCACAAACCTAGAAGGTCACGATAATTTCAGATGTTAACTGATACAAAGTGAAAGTGAAACCAGCAACCCCACCACATGACAGCAGCGACGGACCTTGGTGACCTGCGTGCTCCGATCAGGGCTAGTCGTGTCACCCGTGTAGTGGGCCGCAGCCCCCAGGTCCACCGTCTTGGACGGGCCCCCACCCCTCCTGCGTGCTGTGCTGGATTCAGCGGGCTGCGTGTTGACAATGTTCTTGGGCGTCGTGCTTTCCTCCTCATCCCTGAAATCCGACTTCCCAAGCTGTCCGTTCCGGGACGCCCGGTCCTCCTCGTCGCTGAAGACCAAACCACAGAATTACAGACGCACACGAGAAGCCCGAGTGGTTTGGTTCTTACAGGGCTGATAACATCTACGCAGAACCCATCCACAAAGACGCAGCGTCACTGTAACAGACTAACTGAGGTTATGTCAGGCTAAGTGAGGTTTTAACTTCATAGGAATGCACACGGCTGAAATCCCACAGGTATCAACAGATCCTTAAGGCCTACGGCAGCATTTCTCGGCCCAGTCCTTGGGGGCCCCCAGGTGGCAAACATTTTCGCTCCCTTCCAGCTCCCAGCACACCTGTACCAGGTATTTGGTGTTCTGGAAGCAGGGAAGGAAGCAAAAATGTGGACTGCATGGGTCCCCGCGGACCAGGTTGAGAAACGCTGGCCTTGACAAATCGTTAAGGTGGCTTTAGGACCATAAAGCAGGACGTGAGGAGTACTTAGAGCTGGAAATACGGGCCGCTATCAGCCCCGGCCGTCCTACCTGCACTGGTCAGGTGACTCGTCCCTCTCCTTCTTGCGGAACTTGCTGAAGGTGTCGTCGATGGTGTTGCCGATCTTGTCGCCGATCTCGCCCAGCTTCTCGCTGAAGGGGAACGCGCCCTTGCTCTTGTCCCACTCCTCCTCCCACTTTCCCCTGGGCTCCGACTCGTACCTGTCCCCGGCTGGAGGTGATAGACCTCGTCAGTCCTAGAGACACCCCTACAGCGCTTCTGATGCAAGCCCTGCATGAAAGCCATCGCTTCGGATCCTCCGCGCGATCACGAGCCGTGGCGGCCTGACGGAATTACGGCACGGGGATCGACAGCGAACCCAAGTTCAAAACTTTCCTTTCTTTTCTTAGAAGTCAGAATTAATAGGAAGGAGAACGGCCCGGGTACAGTTGAACCGGAGAGAGACGTCCCAGTGAACCAGCCAACTCTCACGTTAGGGACACATCTAGTTTGAAAGACATGTACCTTCAGGAAAAGATGCTAAGAAGTTTCGGAGCAGAGAGGCAAAAGTACGCAATCTGAAGGTAGCGGAGTTGCTGGGAAGCTTTTGATGCTAAAGGAAGTTAGAGATGAGTGAGGAGGAGCAGGAGGCAGTGTGGAGAGGAGCTTACTGGATCGGAACCCCCCCATGCTGTCTGAGGACACCCCGATGTATTTATCCTTGTTCTTCTTCGCCTTCTTCCTCTCTTCCCGAAGCCGGTCATCGTCCTGCACGAATTCTATCATTTCCTTCACCTTCTGCCGCACGTTGATGCCTTGGTCCTTGCCGTTCTCGTCTGGGGGGATGGCGAGCGGAGACGCGATGAGCACCGTGGCCCCGAATTTTGGCGGCCAGCCCCACCCCCCACCTCCCAGCACTCACCGATAAAGTGATAGTTCTCCAGGGAGCGCAGGTCGTAGATGTGTTCCCTGGAGCTGGTCACCACGCGCTCTGACCCGTTTCTGATGAGGTATGCAAGCAGCAGTAAGGCCTGGGAGATGACAGCAGGAGTTGTTTGAGATGGGCAGGCTTTCTGTGCAAACATGTCCTCAGAAATGCGGCTGAGGGTGCCGTGCAGACGGGGCACCATCCTTCGCGGCTCACCGACCCGGCCTCCCCGTCTCGCACCGAAAACCAGGTCAGCTCAAGTTCCATGAGAGGCAAGATAGAGGAGGCCGGGGCAGCGTGAGAGTGGAGGGACACCCACCTTGTAGACTTTCCTCCAGTTCTTCTTGTTATCCTTCAGCATTCTGGTCCATAGCATGTTCATGAGCTCAGGGAACTGCTCATACATAAAGGTGGCCCTGCGCAGGACAGGTAAAAAATAAATACCAAATAATCACTGCACAGTAAAAGTAATTTTTTCATGCCACCCATGGGAGAACATTCTATGTTTTTATCAACTGAAAGATTTACTACATAAAAACAATGATGACATTCCTGACTTTCATACATTAGGAATACCTCCAGCTCGACTCATCAGGTGAAATGAGACTATATAAGACACTTTGCTGGGATTGAAGGCCAACACCAAGGGTCTATACAGGGGCGGGGCCACTGGGCTCAACTGAAAGCTGATTGGCCACTGAAATGCCCCTCCTCTGTCATTTACCACTTCAAAACAAACCACTGGCTAATCCTAAGGCTGGCCTTTCTGTATGGATTAGGACTCCTCTTTTACCATTCCCCTCCACCTTACAAAAATCCTAAAATTTCCCCTGGGGCCAAGCCCCCTCCCACCATGACTCACTTGGCGATCTCCCCCATGAGCTGGCCTGAGGGCCCCCAAGGGTCATCGTTGGTCGCTTCCCGAACTTTAGACTCAATCTCTGAATAGTTCATCACCACGTTAGTGCTGCAAGTTGGAGAAAAGAGGTGACAGGTGAGAAGAAAAACAATATGCCGGGGAGGAGCTGGCACACTAAACGGGTATCGCCCTGGGATTTGAACCAGTAACCTTCTGATTCTTTCACTTAAATTAAGCATTGGGATGGTAAAAAGCACATCCTACTCATGTGTCATCTGAAGTAATCTTAAAACCCAAACTGTAAGGAACAACAGCACTTTAATAAAGTGACAAGTATAGTGTGAGAGATATAAGCAAAATAATGTCCTCTACAGAGGACAAAAAACAATTGCTGGATATTCAGGATATTTAGACAAAAATGAATAAACAATGGCACATATAACTGCAGCCTGTTTCAAAATCAAACAAAGGGAAATTCAATCTAATTTATTAACAGCCAGAGGAATTCTTAAGTACATATACATTTAGAAATATAACACTGCTAACAAGCTTACTCAAACCTCTTACAATGATCCGCTAAGCCACAGCCAAGTTACACTTAATTGGTTTGAAATCTCACAAATTAATCACACCATCCTCCTCTTATATCATGTTTCCTAGATAAAAAGGGATTAATCCTTCTAGGGGTACTTAACATCCCCACTGGGTGGAGCTCTTATAATGCATTCAGGCAGAAAGCCCAGGACATTGGCTTCTCTCACACAGCCGGGGATATTTTTCAATGAAATGTCTTGTTTCATCAGCAGGACTGAGATCTCTAAAGGGGCCATTATCGGCCGAGAGCCATTTGTACAGAGCTGACATGGTGGCGGGCGGTGGGACTGAGAGGACTCGCAGCAGGCCATGCGTACACCGGAGAACTGCAGTTTCCCCGAAAACACCAGGCGAACAAAAACTTGAATTTCAAGCAGAGACTCTCAGGCTCATTTCCTGTGCAGCTGTAAGCACTGCCCCAATCAGAGCAGGTTAGAGAGACAGACCCCGACACGCTCAGCAGAGGCGGCTGGACGGACCCGGCAGTGGACGGGGCAGGAGGAGCAGAATCTGTGTCACGGGGAGGTGCTGGTGTGACTTGGGTGGGGGGTTAAACAGGTTTAACAACTGAGATGCCTGGGGAGGGGGGGCAAATAATTCTAGGTACAGCGATTGAGAGCAACTCTACAGAGCAAACACTGGCTAGTGAGCGACCCTGCATCACCATCACGTAAGGATGTGCAATTAATCGGATTTTCATTTCGATTTCGGCTCCAAACGATCACAAAAACAATGTAATAGACGAAAACGATTATTAAAATCATTTTGCCACATTGCGCTCTGCAAGTACTTTGTCTTGCACTCCGAATGACGCGCGCACACGCACTCCCGCCCCAGAATGTGTATTCTGGTGGTGTTTTAAAAAGTCAGCGTGAGTAAAGATGGCGGAAGGAGGAGAGCAGCAGCAGTGTTTAGTCACTCAGAAAAGTAAAGTAAGTTCACTGGTGCGGGAACGGCATGTGCAAGCTTTGCTACTCGCTGGTGTCTGCGCCATTCAGCAAACTCAAACACGGAGTGATTTACGATCAACTATTACAGAAACAGAAAAGTAGCAAATCCGCATCGACGTCCTTCCCAACACAGTCATCAATAAAAGTCACACTCTATAGTAGCAGCTCATTTATTTTGTGATTTGTTTTTATATTTTCCATATTTTATTTATATGTTGTTGTATTTTATTTTTACTTTAGCACTTTGTTTCCAAGAGATTGTGGAACTGCACTACATTGCTGGTTTTATTTACTTGTCTTTGCTATTTTATATAATATTAGAATATTATACTTACAGTTATTTTAAGGGAGAATTCAACAGGAAAGTATCAGTGAAAATTTCATGTTTGCTTTTTTTAAGGGCAATAAATGCAATGTGTTTCCAGAGTTAATGAGCAATATGAATAAATCATGTTAAATAATTTCAATACAGACCAAAATAATCGTGATTTTTTTTCCATAACTGAGCAGCCATACCATCATGCTTATCCAAAAAAAAATATCTAGGAGATCAAGGGGCCAATACATCACTCCGTCAACCCGGGGATTTGAACACCTGAACTTCCGCTTATGGACACAGGATCATAACCCAATGAGCCACACAGCAGCTCACCGGAGGCCTGTGGAATTAAATGGATCATAAACATCTGGGCTCGCCGCTACATCGCCATTTAACTATATAACAATACATTTTCAAATTAAGTACAGGATATCGATATACTTTTATTGTGCGTTAAAAATAGGGCCGTCAAAGTTAACACGTTAGCGTTAATTTAAAATTCATACAGCATTTTATCTATTTCATTCTGATACGCCTGTGGGGAATAGTATAAATAAAGACTTATAATAGATGACTAAGTATTCCTTCCTGGTTGAAAATAACGCGAGAGCTTCACAGAATCCCAGAGTTCACAGCTAAAATCAAACCTAAGACATCTGACTTCTGACATCCTTCTATATGCCATAGTAACATCAGGTTCACAATACTTGTTAGCAGCTTACTAAACCATCAGTTTAACCTGTCTGACACCCTCTGATACACCTTCAACCAGGCCCAAAACTACGGGGGAATGGGCGGGGTGGGGCTGGCTGTCCTGTGCAATCACAAGCTTGGCAAACCTCAAGGCCAAGGAAATGCCAGCCAATGGGAGAATTCTTTCTTGGTCATTTTAAATAGGAAGCTGAATCTTATAAGACACACTTCCTGAACTCCCAAACATCACCCCAGAGATCCTGATGGCCCAGCCTACAACAGAACAGGGTCAGAACACTGACCACACACTGGGCCAAGACCCCAAGGTCCTCCCAGACGAGGTGCCCCTCTGCTGCCTGTCTGTGGGCCAGTGTGCACGACGGCGGGGTGCGTGGGGGTGGGTCGGCGCACACGACCGTCCCGTTAACCAAAAAGCACAGATGGACACCCCACTAAACTTGTACCGCAGGAACGGTCTTGGAAGGAGAGAAGGGGTCAAGCGGTCATGGTCTGCGAGGCGGCAGATGGGAAGGCAGCTGAGTCAGGCGCTGGCCACGTGCGGCGGGGTCACGAGCGTGCCACGCTTAACGGGGGCGCCGTCCGACGTGCTCCAAACACGGCCTGCTGAGATAATCTAAATCAATTTCGATAATGGCTGACTGGGCTGGCCTTGCTATTGGACTGGTAGCTAATGGAGCCCTGATTTGAAGGGTGCTGTGCAGTGAGGGGGGGGCCTATCACCCCCCCGGCCCACGTGTCAGACAGTGTGTGGCTCCGCGGGTTAGGATGCTGTGTCTGTGATCGGAAGGTCACCAGTTCAAATCCCACGGTCACCACAATCACTGCACTATTGGGCTCTTGAACAAAGGCCTTAACCCCCATTTGCTCCAGGGATGGGCTGACCCTGTTTTCTCAAAAAAAATGCCACTTTGTATTAAAGCGTTTGCTTTAAATGTGTAAAAAAAGAAAAACAAGGATATGTAAAAAATCAAAACACAAAAAATTACTTACATTTGCTAGTAACGCACAAAAAAATGCTTTCAGGACCTACATGTGCCTGCTCACTCACTCTCACACACGCACACACACACACGCACAGGGCCAGAAAGGTTCCTCTTTCGGCTGCAGGAAGCAGAAGTGGGACAATCGATGGGGCTTCACACCTCAGTGAGAGACCCCACCCCGTGAGGCAGGCCAACACCCCACCAGCACAGCATGCACAAGTCTGCAGGCTGTGCTCCTCATTCCCTGCCCTGCCTCTGACTGTCCTCTCCATATACACACAATTTTCCGTGTTCCAGGTTTTTAAAAATAACAATGAAAACTACAAGTTACTGGTAAATAAAAACTGAAAATTGCCCCAGGTTAGATTTAATAAGCTAGAATGTTTCATTCTGATATCAAATAAAGATACAAACATTATCTTTAAGTTTGTGAGGTATGGCTTTTGGTGGCCCCTGGTCCTGCTGTGTGGACCTCTCTCATTTTCAAGGGCAGAATTCAGTCATTGACTGTGGGATTTCACTATGATTCTCATGGAAAAACTTCATTTTGGTGCCTAGTTTAGTTTTTTGTAGGCTTTTATATGAAAACAGAAAACTGTCTTTAGCTGAAAAAAATCATTGCAATGGATAATTTCAGTGCAGCTTTTGAATGAGATTGTAAGGCATAGGTTGGCAAAAAAGCAAGACATTTCTATTTCTGAAAAGAAAAAAATTGAAATATGATATTATTTCCAGACAGGAAAATGGTAAGTTGAACCCGAAGCATTTGGGCCAGTTTTTTTACACTGTTCTGCAGTCAGTGCTCTTATCTGGGCATGTAATGAGCCCCAGGTTCCTTTTATTACCTGTCGGCAGCTGGCTGCCAGAACCCACAGAATAACAGGTGACCCAATTAATAAGACTGACCTGGAACCCAGTAGGTCCTGCAATGGCCCATCCCATCTCGGTCTCTACACAGCCACCAGAGCTACTCCAACCTGCAGATACCGTAAGCTGAGGGAAGTTCTCTGGATACGTTATGGATCGGTGCCCACCTTTTAAGGGAAAGTCAGCTAGCGCTGCTGAAGGATTCTGTCAGATGTTTTTACAAGTGCTACCACTAGACCCTACTGTATCTCTCCTATGCTGGCTTATCTACACTTGCTTCCAATAAAATATAGTTTAGATTTTAGGATAATTTTTAAATTCACTTACAAGGCTCCAAAATGACTTACAGGCAGTCCCCAGGTTAAGAACACCCGACTTACAGACAACTCACACTTACAAACGAACAGCCATGAAGCTTATTATATTACAAATTTGGGTTAAATATAATACTTCATTATAATAAACTTACACACTACTTTGTGACGCTCATGAACATTGTGTGGTTTCAGTGGTTCATCAGCTCGAGGTATAGTATAGTACCGTACATAGTCACAATACTACTGTATAATAATATTTATTATTATGTACTGCATTATAATTTTGAAGATGTTTTATGGTATTTTATAGTGTCAAAAAGGTAAAACATATAGTATAAGCCAAGTCAAACATTGATTAACTGATGCCAAATAATAACTTTAAATATGCACCCGTTTAAACTTGCCTACAAATTCGACTTAAAGACAGAATAAGGGGACGCATCTTGGGGATGCGACCTTTTGACCCCATACTCAGCCGACAGGACACTCTGGTCTTCTGATTAGGGCTTTCTTGTTACCCCCAGGTCCAAGGTTAAGGCCAGGGGTGACCAAGTTTTGGCGGTTGGACCAGTCTGCCCATACATTAGATCAGCCAGCAGTGTGGCCTCTCTTAAACGATGTCTGAAACCTTTTCTGTACAGACAGGCTTTATATTGATGTTTGTTAGTCTGTTATATTGATGTTTGTTAGTATGTTTTTTTTACCTGTAAAGCACTTTGTTGACTTTTGCTATATAAATAAAATACTGACATACTATAACATACATAATCCATCAACTGTCTGCAAATGCACTGTTATTTGTGTCCTTTTACTGGCACCTTAGACATGATTACCAGCCATTTCCACATGACTAAATTGGTCATGATTTAAACATATTCAGTGATTCCACATTCAGGACTCTGCACTTTCTCTGAAGTATTTGCTGCACATGACTCAATCCACACTCTGGCACAGAGGTCCGGTGTGAAATATTCCCAACTGTTCATCCAGGAATCCGCAGCCATCGCAGCTGTGAGCATTTTGTGATTTTGATTTTGTGCCTCTCTCTCTGTCTCTCTCTCTCTCTTTTTCACCACACTCCCGAAGCCCATTGGCACACACATCACGTTTGGTTCTTACAATCCAGCATTATGGTTGGTGCTGGCAGGTAAGCACATCGGCTGGAAGAAAGTGTAAAAACAGACCTAACGCACTTCAGAATCAACCCATCATCTGTGCAGAAATGGATACAGTCCAAGGCCAGCAGCCTGCTGGGAAACCCAGACTAACAGCATAATGGGAGGAACCTGACACTTGTATATCAAGTCTGATGATGGTATAAAGGAGAGTTAAAAAGGCCTGGCTACCATGAACGAATGGACTGAACACAGGCTAACCCGACCTGTCTGTATCCCTGCCTGCATCCTCATCAGAGGTGGGTAAGCCAGGTCCAAAGAGTGCAAATCCAGACCAGGATTTTCTTTCAACCAACCACGTAATTATTAAGAGTCTCAGTCGCCGAGTGCTCAACTAGTTGATTGAAAGAAAATCCTGGTCTGGAGTGTTGCTCTTTGGACCTGGATTACCCACCTCTGCACATCACGACGGTAAATGTCCCCAGGCACACATCTGCTGCAGACGTGTCATGCGAAGGGGAGTGCCTCTGTGACATCAGAATGCAATAAGTATCCTTATTTGGTTGCTTCGGCAACTTTGACACCATCAGAGGCCAGCTCTGGGCTGCCAGTGGAAAGGGTCCAATGCAGTGCTAGGGCACCTGCAGGTGGGGTAGAATGGGAACTGTGCACTGTAAGCTGGCAAAGACATTAAAGTAGAGAAAAGATGCAGGTAATGGGATGAACACTTGAGACTAATTACCTGCTATAAAGGTACCTGCTTTCTGCTCAGCCTAAATGGAGCTACTATGCAGAGAAATCCAAAGTTACAAAGCCCATATGCACGCACAGTAAGTGTGTGTGTGTGTGTGTTATGTATATATTACATTGCGGGGACATTGGTCCCCACAATGTGATAACCTATTATGTTGACTTTGTGTGGACATTTTTTCAGTCCCCACAACAGTATTTAGTTTTGTTACTTACAGTTAAGGCCAGGGCAGGGATACATGACATTTACATCAGTAATGAATATTCAACCTTTGACCCTTCAGTCCCAAAAACGCCCCAAAGAAATGAGAGTCAAGTAGCTAAGCAAACTGGCAGCCCTTAACCACATCAAGAAGAACTCCTGTGCCAGGCTGTTACGTTACGTTAGACTCTGTGGTCACGACTGGTCGAGCACCATCAAAAAGCCTATTAAACAGAAGGTTAAGGTTCACATTACTGGCAGACAATACATCTGCTCCCATTTCCCAGGTGATTTTCGTTTTTCTTTCGACAAAAAAAAAAAAAGTTTCATTTAACCCCATTAGCGATACGGTTGGTAGGTAATGAAAAGAATGGAAATGGCAAGTAATGGAAACAGAAGTGACCTTGTCAGGGCAAGATGAAATAAAAACCATACTAAAAAACAACAGTATGGTGGGGGGGGGGGGGTCACTTTGACTTTATTTTGACAGTAAAGACATATACCCTCCAACTACAAATCACTGTGGAGATGATTTCAATAAACAAAATATTCCAAATTGTCATGCACAGACCTCTTTACAGTATATTAATTAAAAAGGGGAAAAGGAAGAGGAAGATCTAATGGACAACCCACTACAGGCTGACCAAGATGGGCTAACCTCTGAATAAGCCAGAATTAAGCCCTTAAACCCCTAAATCTGAGTTCATAGCCCAGGCTAAATACTAGCCAGCTGCCAGGACTAGTTAAACACCTAGGTTTCTGACTTTAACTATTACTGACTTCTCATGAGCACATTCACCAACTCTCTGCCCTGGCCAAGTGACCACCTTTGTTACTGCTGTCTGGATTAATCCAAATATTCCGCTTTCAACTGATTTATCATCAATCTTTGGCACAGATGGTGGATGAAATTACAAAGAAATTGGGAAAAAAATACATTAAATATGATGAAAGTTGACAAGAAATATGTGAAATGAAAGTGAAATGACACTTTATTTGCCATCTGCACAAGTATGAGTACACACAATGCAATGCTTCTTTTCACATATCCCAGCATGCTCTGCTTTAAGACATATGCATGAAACCACATATAAACAAGCTTCGGGCCCAAGTGCAAGGTCAGGCCATTTATCTGACGTGCCAGGAGCATTTCAGGGTGAGGAGGGGGGGGGGTTAAAGGCCTTGTTCAAGGGCCCAACAGATGTGACAATTGTGCCAAGGCCCACATTCAAACTGGCAACCTTCAGATTACGGCACTGAGGCCTAACCCACTGAACCACATAATGCCCCCACCCATATATGTATTCATGCTTGTGTCTCAAAGCAGAGCATGCAGTACATTGTTTCATATGACAGTTAGTAAGTTGCAAAAGGATTACATTGTTTAAAAGAACTATTATTCTTTTGTGTTCACTGAATGTAATACATCACTTGCAAAAAAATAGGTTCTGATATTAAAAAGCGTCATATAATTGTGTTCTCTGTGCTGACAGCTGGCACCATGTCTTGTTTAGAGATAATGTATCAAGATTAAGAGAATGTTATTGCTGCTGACAGTGCTATTATATCCTTCCAATTGAAACACTACATGTTGATAGAGGACTCATTGAATGTTACTGATCAATGATCATAAACCTAAACGTATCAAATCGCAGGGCAAACAAAGAATCGGCGTATAAATTTACGTCCTTAAAGTAATGTATCAACAATTAATGGTCGCTTTTCTGCTGTAGCTAAATTAAAATCGACACTTTTTCGCATGTGATGCGATATTATACTCGACATAAGAATACAAAAATGACAAGTGTTAACTGTAAGGATTAGCTATACTGACTCACTGGACTTTTACAAGTTATTCTTCTGACAGATATGTCAATTCTGACTGTTTCACAAGGATCTGGCATAACAGGTATAACAACGTGTTCTACATACTTTTATTCATTATTTTGCGGGAGACAGTACAGGTCTTACCCAGGTAACGGATCTCCCATCAGAAGAGATGGCACCCTTATAAACCCAATTAAGTAACGATACAGTAACAGTGTCTCCATAACGGCTGTCATTTATTTAGCATGCTGCTGCTCACAACCGCCCAGCACTGCCGCCTCTCATCCCAAACGTATTCTGCATTCATGCCAGACAGTAAGACTATACTCAATATATGCAAAGCCCATATTCATTTAAAGATGAAAATACTTGTGTTTTTTACAGACTGCGGTGTCGCTGGGTATATTATTCCGGATATCTTTTGTTGTATCAAGCTAAATGTTGAAGCACAGTCTGCACAACACGACGCCACAAAAGCACCGTGTTCCAGTTGCATGCATTTTTAAAACAGGTAGGAGGTACACGCACCACGGAGAAACGGCGCCAGCTACAAATGGGGTCGGCCAAGAGGGGGCGAGGGGGGTCGTTTTGGGCGTGTGGGGTAAAATGGGCAGCGATCGGAGTAGAGGATGTGGGTGTAAATAGGGCAGAAAGCGGCGGGCATAGAATCGCACAGCGCGCTCCGTACACGGGACGGGCGGCCATTGCAGGCGCGCGTCAGCTGAGCCCGTGGCGTGACGTCACCGGGAGGCTCGCGACGCTCGGCAAAACAGGTAGAGGCAGCGGCCTCTCGGCCTCAGCGAAGCGCTGGCGGTACTTACGCCTTGTCCACCAGCTCCCTGACTTTCCACATGTTTACGCGATCCCGGCGCTCCGACTGGGCCTTCCCGTCTCCGCAACGCACCGTCCGGGCCGTTCAAATCCAGCGGTGGACTCGAAATTCCTGTCGCCGACAGCGAAAATCCCGGCTCCCTTCCACTCCCCCGTTACCTCGTAAGCAGCATTGGCAGGGGTTACTACGGAGACGTCCTTGAGACGTCATCGGCGCGCGGAGAGGCGCGGGATTCGTGTTTTCGATGGCATCATGGGAAACGGAGTTCAATTGGACATATTGCGCACCCCACGTTTATCACAAGTTAAACTGTTTTAATGCGCATCCATAACATAAACAGCATACTCTTTGTAAATATTTTTTTCCTGTACTGCCTTTGATCTATTTTGTTTTTCTGTTTTATTTTCCATAAACTGATTTGGGATACTGTTAGCTTACATTGTGTTTATAAAACACAATGTAAAATGATCCAGTCATCATCTATACATTAATGTGTTCTGTTATCATTGTGGATGTTTCAGCAGGGGGCAGCCTGCAGCATGCTCCTGTACTGAGGACAAGACTCCTAGAATCAATACAATGTCCCCTCCTGGGCAAGACGACCGCATACCCACGAGTTAGTCACATGACAGTCATTCATTACTTGCCGATTTCCTTCCCAGGTGCCACATCCAACATCTGGCACGACTCTGGCACGAGTCCACAGTGAGGCCTGAGTTTCCTGTAGGGAAGTTTTCTACCCAGTGTTATATGTCTGTCAAACCAAGTGATATTACAGATTTAAACTGGAATATTGTATAAAGGACATTGTGGTCTTGAGTATACAGTATTCCCCCCTAACTCCAACAAATCGAAGCTGTACAGCTTCCACATTACTTCTTATGCTAAGTAGCATGGGGATTATCCCAGAATGAACATGAGGCAGGGACCCCCCCCTGGGCAGGATACTGGCTCATGCTGGTTGCAGTCCTGTTCTTTATGTGCAGTATTGGCGGACGATGGACGGATGGTTGGATGAAAACTATTTTTTTGTAAAGTGGCAATATATAAACCATACCCTGTAGTCAAGTGCCTTGGTTGTATGCTTACGTATCTATGTTCTGTTATTTTTAAACCGGAGTAATTAAGATAGACATTTACTTTTCTGCGTTCAACTTTAGAGGTTGATGTTGTATCAAATGACATTTAAATCTATACATTCCTACTGACATTCAGGTGTATTTATAGTAGTAAAAACAAAAGCATTTTTGTTTAGCACGAGAATATATGAGAAACAACAGACAGATGCGTCTGTCAAAAAATAAACAAAAGTGTAATAATGAAAACACGTGTTAAAGCCGGGAATCTGTAATGAGCCGCTGTCTTGCCGCGGTCTCGCCTTGCCATATTAACTTGAAAGGGGGTGGCTCTCGTCAAAGCGCAGTGAAACCCCGGCTTGTGACTGTCAGATGCGGCGTGTTCTGTGTACTGCCATGTGCGGCTCTCATGTGTATTAGCGTGTGGGCGAGGGAGGGAAGGGTGCTGTCGGATTTATGCTGACATAATTACGTCCTTTCTTAGGCGACTCTAAAAGCAGGTAGAATTGAGTTGTGAAAATGAAAGCTGTGGTTATTTTGCAAAAAAAAAAGTCAGAGACGAGCAACGGAATAGCTGCCATGAAATATTCACCCCGTCGTCGCGCTTGTGCAGATTTATTATATTCGGTATTCATGTTTTCACTACGATCCAGCGTGTTCTTAAAAATGTGCATTTTCACAGAATAACGGGCATAATTTATCTCCCTTACAGGCGCCGTTTCTAAACATTCTGCCGGAGTTCTTGCGTATCGTTTCATGTCACACAAATCACCATATAACACAGTGAACGAAAGGCAGCCTAATCTACGGTCTTCGCAAAAAGGGGGTGATTTAGCGGCAGAATGAGGAGAAACCACATTATAGGCCATGACAAAAGGCGAATCCTAAAGCACATCACCAGAACGCAAAGACCCCAGTCAGGGTTTTTGGACTGTTAGAATATTACATTATAACAGCGGCATAAAATACTTTATAAGTATGCACTTTTCGTACTAATGCATTACTCACAGCCACTTTACGTCTCAGCTTTAAATTTCATTTAAACAGGAATCTTCTGTCCTAAAATCTTATTCTATCAACAGAAATAAGGCAAACCCTAGCATTTGGGTTTTTTTTTCTCCCGGTCGTTGACTTTCCGTTTTCACATTATTTGCGAAAGTGTTTTATGCTTATAAGTCAGGACGTCATGACAGCCGGTGAAGGTACACAAAAAAAGCAGCGTGTGCATAAACAAGAGCGCTGAGCTACTCAGCCTTTCCGCGGCCCCAGCCTGAAAGTTAAGCGAAGACTTTGCCCTGCAAATACACTCAGTCTGTCACCCCGATTCAGTCACGCCTGTCTCCACACGGACAGGAGACATCAGGGCTGGACATGGAGGGGGACTTCCGGGTGTCACATCTGATCCCGTGTCCATTTCTCAGCCGAGTACAGGTGGGGCT
>JAODKL010000049.1:4704165-4718668 GCA_026780765.1 Petrocephalus schoutedeni
CCTCCCTCCTGATAGACTCAAAGATGGGGGGGGGGGTGACTGAAAGCAACAGTGGGGAGGAAAGGCAACTGTCATAAAAAGGTGATATGACAAGAGACAGCACTTAACATCCCGAAAAGCGCAGCAGCCAAGGGAGACACCCCAATTACTACAGTACTTCAAGGGGACCCGCTATGGATATGCTCTTTTCTGAGAAGGGAGATCTAGGGAGAGGAGTACATTTAGTTGTCATGTCCTTCAGAAACGATCTGGCTTTTTTAACAGTGAGGAGCAGCGGTGATTGGCGTGCGCTTTTCCGCAAAGCCCTTTCGGAGCCTGTGAAGTGTGTGGGAGTCGGTCTTTTCCCCGCAGGTTCCTGCTGCAGCCTCCATTGTTATTTAATACAAGAAAATCACAGCGATCAACTTCGGGTTCCGCTAAAAATAACAGTTTTATGTGACCTATGAAATGCATAGCTCTATCTGATAGGCAGTCCGCTTTGTGGCTGTGTGAAGTCTTAAGGATGGATAGATTCAAAAGAGGGGGTTTGAAATCATTGACAAGAATCAAGATCTGTTGGGGGGGGGGGGCTACAGTTATGTGCAGCATTTTTGACTTTTATACGCCACGTACTGTACCTGTTTAGAACCGGTGTTCTCCACAGATTGAAAAGAGTTGAAAAGAGATATCACCGCGATCCTGTCCTGGATACCTGTTTAAGGAAGCTGGCAGACAGGAAGGGAACATTTAAAACTTTCAGACTTGGGCATAAAAAATTGAGACATTTAAAACTTCCAGGCTTGAGAAATCAGAAACACTAAATTGTCATTTCCTCATCAATCAACTTTATATTTTATTAAAATGCCGATGTAATTTAATGGGCTTCATGCATTTGGAGCCGTCATTGAGTATTGTGTCTGTAATTATTCTTGTATGGCAAAGAAGCTTAAGAACTCCCCTGTGAATCTCATTGGAGAACGGTGAAATTAAGATTCGACAGGGGGCGCTGTGCATCTGTATAACCGGACAAACGAGTGAAAGCGAAGCGTTATGAAAATAAACCTAACGGGAGTCGTTTACCAATCGGGCCATTTTCCAGTCCGCTGCAAATTTTTTACCCAAGCAAATGTTGTTTTTGAAACAAAGGGTGAATTTAATGAATTAGCTGGGGTTTGGTGCTGGCCCTGTCCGTCTGTATGCACTGCTGTAATGTTTTTTCCTGATCTGGCCGGACCAGTGTGCTCTCCCTGGAATGATGGTTTGCTAAACTTCTCCTGTAACACCACGGCGTTTTGCTTGAACCGTAAAAACTATAATAGTCGAGCAAAAAAAACGAACAATGCCTTGTCATGCGCAGCAGGGCCGCGTGATCTATGACATGTACGAAGTTTGCTGGCAAATGGTGCGACCCCGTGGCCTCAGCCAAAAACAACATCCCCGCATGTAAAAACACTGCAAGATCTCCTTGGCCAGTCCTGCAATTACAATCCCATGAAAAAATTTGTGGGGTTGGAACAGCATTGCTGTAAAATTAGACCTAATAATTTAGACAAAAACACTGTATCTAATAGCATTGTTAAAAACAGTTTCACAGCATTTGGGAAAATTAGAAGCACATGTCAGGAAACGAATTGCAGTTCATTTAGAAGTAGCGTTAACTTAAACGTATTCATCTTTTCTTTGTTATTCTGTAGCAACCGGGGATCATTTATAACCTGTGGTGATCTCGCTTGAGAAATATGGTTACATGAACAATGCCCACACTATTTGGCACCAGGGAAAATGACCTGGGCTCTGGAGCCTTTGTGGACTGGCGACTGGTGTCAGGTGACCTGCACTGGTGTATTGGGGGATGCACCATTATTCATTTGCATGGCCATCAGTATAGATGTCAAAGCATTGTGGATGTTGACGATTTTGTTGAATATTGTGTGTGTGTAAAATGCACTTGTGGGGCATTTTGAATAGTTTTTCTCACTCGTATGTTGACTCCTTGAATGAGTCAGCCGCCCCCTGACCAAACATTACTCATCTCTCACTATCCAGTCGCGCTCAGTCACATCCGTGCTCTCTGCATCGCAGGTGTGTAAGTCCAGAAAGGACATCTTTAGCACCAGCAGCAGGCTGTGCATGCAGGAGACATCACCCAAAACCTGGCAGGCCGCATCCTCTGTACCGTCTCTCAGCCACTCGCCTGTCCTGCTTACCTCAGCTTCAGCTCGGTGCTGTCACTCATATTTACTCAAGCAGCAGCTAAGGGTCGGTATTATTGTTCAATAGATGTAACATGGGTTGTCTGGAACAGTGGGTTAGGATACCATGCCTGTAATCAGTAGGTTGCTGGTTCAAATCCTGGGGTTAGCCAAGTGATTTCAGCTTTGGGCCCTCGAGCAGGACCCTTAATGCCCAACTACTCCATGAATGCTGCCCAATCCTGCTTTCTCAACCATGTTCTGCTTTTTCAAAAATCTGATTGCTAAGTAAATAAAGGAAAACAGGTTAGAGGAGGCTCTGTGGCCCTGACCTCATCCCAGCTGGTTGGCAGTGTGGCGGGAATCCCGTAACGTGGGGAAACCCTCGCATTCCGGCCTTAAGCCAGACGCCGCGCAGCTAACACGAGCCGCACGTCAGCGGTGAGTCAGTAAGGAACAGGATGGAGGAGTTGGAGGTGGGGTTGTCTGACGTTCACACTCCTGAAATACTGCCCATAAATATAGCTGAAGGCTTAGATGTGCGGGAAAAGGAATTAATCCATTGATTTATTTGTTATTGTCATAGAAAGTATCACGTTATAGGTAGGGGTTTATTTCTGGAAGCACATTTGCTAAGTAGGTTGAGGCTCTGCTTCATATCATATTTGCCTGTATTCAGAGGTGTGCCTAGAAATCCTGCCTCCCCTATTTAACATAATATTACATATTCTAGGGTCCCTGTTAAGTGCTGGGCCCCCTGAAACTGCTCCCCCCCCCCCCACGCCTGACGCCAGTGCGTGGGGGGGAGGGGGGGGTGTTTGCATCATCTTCTCCCTGGTTTGGATGTCGGGATGCAGCTGCTCATCAACATAAAAATCGTCCAATGAGACGAAGGTTCGAGCGGAAAAGCAAAAAAGTCGACGAAAGCAGCGTGTGTCGGTCCTGTGAATATGCGAGCACTCCTCGGGATTTGAGACACTGCCCCCAAAAAAGAGGGATTTATGGCCATTAATGAACAAAACCTCTCGCAACCAAAGAAAAAAAAAAAAACATGCCGAAATTGTAATTTCAGAAACAACGCGAGGAGCATGACAGCCAGCAATAAGACAACAGGTCTTGCCAAGACTGAAATCTGGAGATGTTTTTTTAATCATCCTAACAAAGAACACAGCTATTACCGAGGCTTGTTTGCTCCATATGGCATTGTGCAACGCCGAGCATCCATTACCAATTGAGCGAAAACAATAAGCTTCTCAGCTCGGTCCAAACGTATAGGATGGCTGGTTTCCTCAGCTCATCCCCTTGGAGGGTGAGACCCAACACTTGGATCCACCTCCTCGTTTCCCAACTTTAAGTCCCACTAATGCGAGTCCAACAGTTATAAGCACCTTGTTATGAAACTGAAGCTCTTGGCTCACAGGCATTGTAAATGGGTGGTGAAACACTCTGTAAGAAAACATCTGGATGAAATATCGAGGCCTGAGTTCATATCCATTAGACTGTAAAACACTCCTTTACAGTCACTGAGGACTGAGGAAGGATGGTGGAGAGCCATTAGGAGTCAAATCGCCATACCTTTATTTAATCACGGACAACTTGGGTACATGTAACTTTTTATTAAGTATAACGTGGACAACGTTTTATGCATATAGATTATGGACGTGACGTTGAGCATTCAGGCCCACTGCAAACTCACACGCTCCAGTTTACAGTGGTGTGCAGTGAAAATATCCCGGACCATCCTTTCAGCAACATTCTCAACAAGTGTCTCTCACTTCCCATCTGGAAATGCTTAGCGCCAGCCGTAAAGCATAAAATGCTTCTCGGCCCAGTCGTTCGTAAATGTGTCATTGAGGTGTTTCTCATATTAGCTAAGCATAACTCACAGCGATACTGACACTTGGCTGTAAATGGGCTATGAAACAAATAAGCAGAATTTAATTCAAAAGGCAGTAATGGGGAACAAAAGTGTTCAGTCACCCGAAAACTATTCCTTAAAGTCTTGTTTAAACGATCTCGCGAGCTCGGGAGATTTACGTTAGGAGACGTCGTTCTCAGCCCTAAGCTTTGCGCTCGTAGCAAGCAGACTCACTAAACATAACTGCAGCCTCAGCCATCGACCCGATTGTAAACACTCGGCGCTGAGAACCAAATTCGCCAGAACAATAAGACTGCTAATCTTTTCAGTGACCTGTGACATTTCTGACAAGGTAAATATTAATATATTTTAGACGGGGGTGGGGGGGGGGAACAAAACAATGCCAGCAACAGATATTAGTTCAAGTATCTGTCCATCCATTTTCACTCACGGCTTATTCAAGGCAGCACCGCGCCAAACAGGGATGCTGTTCTTGGAAACGGAGGGCACAAGACGGGGATGGAAGGGATGCCCGTCCATCACAGGTCACAGAAACATGAGGACGATTTAGGGAAAATAATTCACCCAAGTTTCATGACCGTGGGAGGAAACCCTCACACACACTGTGGCTGCTAAGCCGCCCATGTTTACAGAATTATATGTTAATAATATATAAATATAAGTACTTGCACTGGAGTCACAGGGGGCAAAGCAAACATGTGGGTCTGCTGTTTTTAGGGCTGCATGGCTTTTCCCAAACACCTTCATTCTCCGTGGGAAATAACACCCTCTTCCCAAGCGCTGAATACGTTTAAATGCATTGTCATATATTGCACGCAGTGCATTTCGGATGTGTGTGAGCACCCTTAGTACGCTTTTGCCTGTAGCTGTGCCGTTTCAACACGCCGGCAGAACGTTCCGTCAGATTCCGGAGCCCCCCCCCAACCCCCCCCACGCCGGAAGGGTTTTTGCACAGAGGAAACTCTCCTGAGTTTCCCCACAAAAAGGAAAACGGCCCCGATGCTAAGCTGGCGCAAGGACATGCCGTCCCTCAGACGCGGGGAGATGTAACGTGGGTAGCCACGGGCATGCTGGGATACTGGAGGACATTAGTCGTTTCGCGAGCAGCTGCAGATGTGAGGCATGGCCGCCCCAGGACTCCAGCTGCACTTTCGTGCCTCTCGCTGGCTCCAGATTGTGAAATTGCTTGCGGTTTCCTCCCTCGGCCCACCTCCCGTTTAGCTTACTTAACTGCTTATAAGGCAGCCATTGGGGGGGGGGGGAAGCTTTCTGCTTCACGTCAAGGACACGTTGTAAGCGTTCGGTACATGTTGAGTATTTCACATCTGTGTTCCCGGGAATGCGGTGGGCTCAGCCGCCCTCACCTGACATATTAAGTGCCAGACGTATTAAATATTTGACGTATGTTGAATATTTAGGTATATTCGCTTGATTTATAGTGAATATTTTGCATCAGCGTCCGTGGGAATGTGACCCCCGCGGCCATTTCACCTTGTGGTTCTCAGGAGCAGGAAATGCCTGACTGAAGGGGGGGCCCCGGGAAAAAAAAAAAGTCGGGCAGGTTTCATTTAAAGCAGAACTGAACTTCTACAGAGTCAAGTGGCGAAAAGTGAGCCCCGGTCAGGGTCGTAGCCTGTTCCGACGATGCAGGGGCCGGGGGGGGGTTTTCTGGTGGCGGAAATGCCCCCCCACCCCAAACCCCAGGAGGGGGGAGCTTTTCCACATAGAGTTGAAACGCTGTGCTCCCTGGTGCCCCCCCCCCACACACACACACTTCCCACCCCCACAAATACTCTTTGACACGGGGGATAGGAAACAGTTGAAAATTGAATATGGCCCCCAGGCTGAGCCTTGCCGGCCACTCGGCTGTCACAGTGAATAAGCAGTGTGGTGGAGCTTGGCTGCGCGTGGACGGCCGGCTGGGGGTGGTGGTCGGGGGGGCCGAGAGGGCAGGGGGGGGGGGCAGTTCTACCAGGCCAGTTTCTGTACCCCACTATGCCAAGGTCTCCCCTCCTCTCCCAGTCCTACCTGACCCGGCTTCTGGAACCGTGTGGACGGACTGAGGTGCAACAGTCTGGCAAATCCGACCCCAGCTGTCCGCCCCCCACATCTGCGAGCCATTACAGGCCACGCTGTAAGCCGGCACGGGGCCGCGGTACATCGAGACCCCCGTTGATGGTGACTGATGGGCCCAGCGCCGGGGAGTGACTGAGGAGCGAGGAGCAATCAGAGTTCAGGTTTAAGCTCCGCGCTCGCAGCCGGCTGCCGCTCTCAGCCGGTCTGTCAGCAAGCCGCGACCAAAGCGAAACATTTACAGTGTGCGGGCGAGAAAAACAGCAATTCTGCACTTTTTAGACCCTACTTTCAAGCGTATATGTTCCAGTTACCATAAAAGCAGAGTCTATGTTTTGTGTTGATCAGATACAATCATCCAAGGAACATGGAGTAATTATTTATAACCTGGATCCATTTATTTTAAGGATCTGCACTGTAAAGTAATTGCCACATTGCTTACAGCGCGTCTCTGATACTGTCATTTGTTGTTATTGAGAAAAAAATATATTTGTGGTGATTCGGTTATAATCATTCATGCCACATTGTTTTAATTTTTTTTTTTTACTTTTTCTAATTCGTTTTGTTGCAGTTACACCACCATCAGTCCAACTGGCTTTTCGTTTTATAGCGGAAAGGAAGGAGGTTATTATCCATTAAAGATGCATTACCTGAAATTCCCTGTTGTCGTACCGCTCGGGTCCACCTGGTGGAGCTGTTTCGCCGGGATGCGCACTGGATTACCTACCCACAGCCTTACGTTTTATTACGTATTTATAGAGACAACGTTTCACAAACTATCAAAGTTTTAAAGGCCCGTGAAAAACACTAGACAAGAGGGAAATAACATTGGTCAAAAACATCACGGTCATTTACGGCTAAAACAACTTTTAGTTTTGGGTATTAAGAGCCAGATACGCGGGTTGAAACTATGTCCATTGCGTGTGCATATCAATAAAAAATTATATTGCATATAATGACATTGATTTGAAGTTTTTATATTATGGAAATGCAAACTAATCCAACTGATAAATAATAAAAGACGTAATTGTTTAAGTACTTAACACAGCTTGCCAAATCGTTAACAGGCTTGATTTCTCAAAATAAAACCTCCCTATATGTTAATGTAAACATTACCACGTCACCGAGCGTCTCAGCCCGGCCTGAGACTTCCATCCTGCTGAGCCACGTTAATTATTCATTTCGTAAAATATTTCTCATCATATGCAAAACAATCCTCCTTCCGTTTACAACTGGCTCATACTGAAAAGCTACTGATGTATTTCAATGGTCATTTTAAACAGGTTAATGAAATATGAACAGGTCCATCCATCCGTCACCTGTTATTTTTTTCTAACAACGTTCAGAGAAATCTGCGGGGAATTGTGCTGTTGCGGTGCTTTTTGGGAACGTTTCCCTGCCCCATTCTTCTCCGTTTATGGTCAAAGGAGGTCAATTTACCACGCATGAACCGAGACCGTTTTCCTTTCCCGACTATTAAATGGACCATAGCGCAGGTAATAATGTGCTTTGATTGGCCTCGCTAACAATCTTGTTCATCCTGTTTGTAATTATGGAGAGCGCAGATTCTGTTGGGGAGATTTCTGTCCGAGCCTTCTGCCGACTTCATAATGGGCTCGCGTAATTCCTGCTTCTTAATTAGCACAAGCAGCCACTTTCTGAAAAGAACACCCACTAGAGCAACCTCCCAGAGCTTCACAGGACCCTGCTTATGAAATTCAGATATGTCGTGTAGGCTAACGATAGTCAATATGTGAATATGCACACCTCCATCACTGTGACTCCCATACGCTGCCTGCCCCTGGCGTTTTAAAATTCAGCTCTAACGAAGGGAACTCGGAGCTCTGCAATTAGACGTGTTATTATAGCAATAGGTGGATTCTCTGTGATGGAAGAATCCTGCTCTCACCAGCAGGTCGAGATGTTCATGAGAGGAGGAACGGTTTGTCGGGGGGAACCCGGGATAACTCGGCTTCTCCTCTTGTCTGCACCTCAAAATGATATTACGACTGGTTTGCTATATATATATATATATATATATATATATATATATATATATATGGATAGGAGATTAATTTACATGGTAACAGTGTGGACCATAATTCAGACAATCAGAGAAGGGCCACACTTCAGTATTGATTCACCTTTAGCAAATGGAGACCCCCAAAACACACCCTGTTCTGATCACTCTTCTACAATTCAATTTTCAACTTCAAACCTTTTTTTGGTAGCTTGGAATCAGATTAGCTTTTAAAAAAAAATAACGAATCCCACAATCGGAGCAATTTTCCTTCCCGAGTTTAATTCGGGGGAAGTCGAGAGAATCCTTGACATTCAAGCCGACGAATGGAAGTACGTCTAATACATTTATGAATGTGAGCATCTGTGCTCGCAGATCCATATGTTACTTAGCATAATTGATAAATCCGGTCCCTCGGGGACCCCGGAAATGGCGAAGAGAGCGAAGTGCTTCTTCGGACCGCCTGGGGTCTGCAGAAGAAATGTCCATGTCTCACCTCTGGCGACACATGAGAGGGTAACTGGTGCTTTTTGGACATCTCGAGCCCAGCAATGCTTCTCTAGACGCAACCCGAGAGGCGTTTTAACTACGTATGATAACAGCGCTTTCTAATTATCCCTTAGGTGCTCAGCTGAGGATTTTTTTGAGAATAAAATAAGAAATAACCGCATACATCCTCTCAGTTGCACGGCTGTAGGAATCGCCGCTTTGCAGTCACCCATAGTCTCAGTTTAATAATGACTTTGCTCCAGTTAATGTCCCCCCTATGCCTTCCTCTACATACATTTATATTCCTCACGGCTTTAATCTTCTCCCCTGGTGGCCTAGCGCTTCGAATACCCTTGTCCATCAACTCCTTTCCCAGCCCATAACTAAAACAGCTGTCAATCTCGGCACAGATTTTTTGTAAGCTGCAGGAATTTAAATGTTCCCAGTGGACACCCATTTGTCCTTCAATGGTGCTGACGGCCACCCCCCGCCTCCGACTAGGAGGAAAAAGGCTTATTTAAAAATAGATGGGGATATTTATATATATATTTATATATTATTCAAGCTGTTAATACTAGAACCCTTGAGTGAAACACAAAGAGAGGGAATAAAGGTTATATATTAAAGAAAATAATCAGGCTTGCATTGATTTGATGAATGCATGCAGTGAAGGTGAGACCTAGGGGTTGGGGTTATGATATATGATATAAAATCGTTTTATGGTTTGTCATTTGAGGCATTCGGCGAGAGGAGAGGTGCAGGCGCTTCTCATTAGTGGCGCTGCGCTCTGATTTGGTGGCGTTTTGGGTCACTAGTCATGCACTGATGCTCTGAAAGAATGGACTCAGAAAGGACATCAGACGGGCAGGTGTCGGGATAGCGCCCCTAGTGGAGGAAAAACAGAATTGACGCAAATATTCCAGAATATTTAAATTAAAATACCAGTTCAATTTTGTGGATAAAACGCGTTTTCCCTTCTCATTATGACTGCCCAAGACAGTGAGAAAACATAAATGTATTTATAACTGAATACAGAAACATGATCGCCTTTTGAATTATGCATGAAAAGAAACACTGGAAATTTTCTGGAAAACGACAATTATTACAGAACACAGTGAATAGTACACAAATAAATTGATGCGGCTTTCAGGAATAACGCACTTAAAGGGAATCTCCAGACAATAACTCTGTTAAATTATTCATCTTCATCACCAGATGCTCTCTGGTGTGTTCGCTGGAAATGCTGCTTAACACGTACCATTAACTGAAATCATGCGTTTCCTGGAACCTGTCCTTGGGAATGATTTCCACTTTTGCAAATGACCTCTGTGCTATACTGTGATATTTGCACAAAACTGTATTAAATGACGGGGATCCATCCAGACCCTTCCACAGACTCTCACGGCTTGCCATGAATCCTTCCTGCCATGAAGCGGCAAAGTAATGTGGGTAACGGTGGAATTCTCCCTGGGAATGTACGTTCTGCCAAAATTCCCGACTGAGCCGCATATGCCGAAATTCGCATTTTACAAAATATGAATTTTTTTTTAAAAAGCAGTGAACATTTTAAATCAGTAAGTGCAGCAAGTTTTAAAAGAATTCCCCATTAAATGCGCTCAAGAAAGTAAATAATCATTATTGTATCATATATTAATGCTTAGCAAAACATTAAGAGCAGATGTGTTTAAATGTAAATTCAGTTTTTGTTTTTTAGTGAATTTACGGTGTATGACGTGTATGACATTAAATACAATACCAGGGATATTCAAATGATACAATGTCTTTTAGAAACTCAGGAAGATTATAGATACACAATTGTCAAATGATGTCCAACGGAATACAGTTTTAAAAGCCATAAAATGATCTAATTGAAAAATAAAACAAGCAAGCATTTTTTTAAGCAAGCAGTGCTCTATGGATTTATAAAACTGTCATATAAATATATCTATACTGTAGTAACAAGTTAAGGCTAAAACCCAGAGACATCAAGGCTCTACAAGCTTTAAACGAAGCCAGCTTTTAACATTAAATCAGGCAGCGAATGGCGAGTGTGGACTGACCCAGAGAGTCGTACATTTCCATTGGGTCCCAGTAACACATACAGACGATGATGACAACATCTGATTGAAACGAGAGTGTGAACCAACCGCGGCAACGTTCTGCAGAGTCTCTGGCTCTGCCTCTGTGATTCGAAGCTCTGGTCACACACTAAGACACGGTTGTTTAATTCCAGCCAGTCCTCCTCGGCAGTCCCATTTGAGAAGATGTTCTTCTTTGCTAAGACCGGAGAAGGTCACCAGGACCGTGGCTAATTTACTGACTGTATGCTATTCAGACGATTTCCTGTTTCTCTGGGAAGTGACACAAAAAGGCCATAAGGAAGGATTCTTAGTGTGTTTGCTGGCCGCTGGGAAGAACAGTGGCCATTAACCTTAACGCAGAGCTGTGGGGAGGCCGTGAGACCTCTTTCTCTGTGGGGGAGGGGGATTGTTCCATACTGGACGGGGGGGGCGGGGGGGGGGTGTTCAAGGACGTTAAGCACAGCTGTATGTTGTCTTCGGGGGGACAATGGAATGTGTGCCAGCCAACGTGCAACACAATACAGAACATCACTCACTGAGGGCTGATTCATTCTTTACGAAAAAAGAAACAATTGCTGGTAGGGAGGTTTGGCCGAGATGCACATTTCCCTTTACATTTATGCATTCCTCGTCCAATGACTGCTCATTTAGTCAAGGTCAAGGAAGCCTATCCCTGGAATCACATGATGCATTTAGGCTTAGGAAGCCTACATTGCATAAGGTCAACGACACACTTTGAGCAATGTTGCTGACAAATGTCGCTGGGGAACTTTCCGATTGATACTGGGCCACGAATTTTTCACCATCACCCGGTTGCCCTTTGTCTCACCTGGTTGGTTAACAGTAGCACCACAGTGAAGACCAGTGTTAAATGTCCTGCCCCATACTTATCTGAAATCCAAGATGTTTTCCAGTGCTTAGTGGAAACTGACTGGTACTAACAACGACATGTAGCGCTCAACGTGGAGGTTTTGACGTTCTGTTGAGTGAAATGACTGTAAAGAGCTCACGGCACCCCCAGCAGGACGCCTCGGTTAGCCATGCACCCTGCAAAGCACTCTGGGAACTCTGGCCGGAGAAGCACTAAGACAGCCTGCGCCGGGTGGAACGGAATTTAGTAGGACTTATTATTTTTGTTGGCCTTCTGGGCTATGAATAGACTCACATTCCTATGATATGGAAAAAAAAAGGCTTAAAAAAACAGAGGACTTCCCTTTAGCTCCCGTCCTCCGACGGCTTCCCGACTCACTTCCAACATTCTTCGCAACTTCGGTGTCCGTCCGCGATTTCGAGAACGAGACCGCGAAACTGGCCCCCTTCCTCCGAAGGCGTGACACACAAGCCGAGCGAACCCCTGGCCCAGATCTCCGGCTAGTCTTAAAGCTATTGGCAGCCTGACGAGCTACTAGGGTCATTTCTGCTTAATGGATGTTTTAGGTTAAAGTACATCACCTGACGGCAGTAATGCGCGGTGAGGGAGTGTGACACTACTGAGCAAACGCAAGCCATCGTCGTTATACCGGTGCAGAGTGCAATGAGATCATCTCGTTAGCATGGTGGTTAGCACCGCCCCCACCTGTCACGTGGGAGACCAGGGTCCCACTCCCTAATGATGAGCACTCATATGCTTTGGCAGTGCTGTGTGGGTAGTGCCTTTGCACCTGTGATAGATAATAAAGATATTCATTCATACAAAGGCAAAACACAGCAACTGCATTTAATCACAATTGAGTTATGACCAAAATTGGGACTCTTAGGCTTGTTTTTTTTTCTTGTGAGAAAATATTAGTTCAGCCAAGCTCAGTTTTGAGGAAAACACTGTAATTCGCCTACAGACAGTCAAAAAAAACTTCGAAGCCCTTTTCCAAGTCGAGAACAACTGGGCCGAGTGTGATTACGCCCTGTCTGTGATGTTACCGCGGTTTGCCTTCGTGGCTGCAGTGAGGTTCATGCACATTTCTGTTTCATTTCAAAATGTATCTGTCCAACTAGAATGATTTTCATAACTCTAAGCAACCGAACTTCACATTAAAATGGAAATTTTGCATAGCAATTTTTCATGTTGGCACAATACAATAAAAATAAATGCATCTGTTGGACATTGACTCTTGTTCCAGAAACAACAAAATAATAAATAATACTCACGCACACTAAAATTTCAAACTTTTCAAACAGGCTCCAGTCCGTCGGGGGTGGGGGTGGGGGGGGGGGGACGGTGTCTTCCGGGCCAGTTTTAAACTCAATACGCGCAGGTGCTGCATTCCCAACCCGTATAACGAGACACTGAAATTGTCAAGCAAGTTCAGTCTTTATAAATCATGTCCGCGCTATTTTACATTCCCAGAGTACCTATGTCAGTCATCATTCCCAAATCTCTGCTTCCATCTGGAAAGACTTAATTATTAACATGAACACCACCCTATTGTCCAATTTCTCTAATCCAAACACCTGTAACACATTCGGAGTTCGTCATGTGTTTATAATATCAATTATTAAACTGTAAAATTGATACGTTGCCTTTTCCATTTCAGCATTAAGGCGACAGGCGCATGCACAAGTAGACATGAATAAATGCATTCGCTCGTGACTGACGGATGTTTGTGGGCATGCGTAAAAGTGCACAAGCGCGCACACAGACACACACACTTATGGAAAGTAAATAAAGTAAATGTACACATTCAGATGCACACACATCCCATGCGCAGTGTGATGCCCAAACGCGCATGTGCCCACAAACACACGGACAGATCTGAATAGGGTCGCATGCAGGCACACACACACACACACACACGCACACAGGAGTCTCCCTCCTCTCCGTGCCGTGTGTGTAGGAGGACGAGGAGGCGGCCTCGCCTCACACCTGAGCGGGAGCAGAGCCGAGCGAGGATCTCCGGCGGCTCGGAGCTCCGCGGCGGGGCGCAGATCGTCCCCCAGGAGCGCACTTCAAATTACTTATTTATGAACCGCTGAACTGGGAGCGCGGCTGGAGTCCCCGCAGACCGCGGCACGCCACTCCCGCCTGTCACAGCAGCTAAAGCTAATTACGCTCTCCCGACTCCCGTCCTAATTGCACAAAAAAAATCTCGGTATTAACCCAGATGCCGGATCTGGAGTTAAAGCAAAGCATTCTACGGCGAATTACATCCGATTCTCACCCCCCATCTTTTTCAGCGGCTCTTTCGCCGGCGACCCTTGCGGAGCTTTTCTGCACAACGGCAAAGAGAGGGAAAAAAAAAACTAATCCTAACGATCAAACGGTTGGAGGGGAAGCCTTACACGTCGTCTTTTGCTTTCCTCTGTACAGCAGCTATTTGATGCGACACTAAATTTATCCGGTTTAGAGACCCTCAGTTGCTGTCCCGTGGACGGAGTGTCACTGTAGGGCCATTGAGGACCTCAACCACAATCTCCTAATGTCGCTTTGGGTGAAAATGAATAAATTAAAATGTAGTACAATAAAAGCAGAGTGGGTGTAACAGCTACTGTTGGTCAATATTTTTTTCCATTTATATTTTGGTTAATATAAAAATATTAGTTCATATTTTTACTTGCTTTATAATAGGCACCAAACTCAGCACTGAACACATATAATGTGCAGCAGTTTTTGAAAACATTATGTCAAAATCCATTAACCAGAAGGTTCAATTTCTAAACTACCTTTGCTAAGAGGAAAAATCTGACAAAGATGGATTAATGCTTAGTGTTGGAGCCATATTCTGCTCCCAGGCATCCGTTTGTGCAAATTATTATCATGTGAATTGCACAGTAAATCACACAAACGATTTCCCAG
>JAODKL010000049.1:4718774-4733156 GCA_026780765.1 Petrocephalus schoutedeni
ATTCTGCTCCCAGGCATCCGTTTGTGCAAATTATTATCATGTGAATTGCACAGTAAATCACACAAACGATTTCCCAGCACGTCACACACCCCACATTTTCACTCCTACATTGGTAGAAATATACAGTCAAGTTTATGTAGACGGGGTCGTTCAAATGTATTCGGAAGACATCTAATTGGTTTCCATAGTAGTATTTATACAGATAACTGGTGCTGGAGAGTGGCTGCAGCAAAAATAAACCTCATCAGAAGATATGGGCAGATGATAGCTGGATGTATGGATAAAGAAGTTATTCCAACAAACCAAGGCTCCTCACCAGGAGATGTGGTCCAATAATGGGTGGGTGGATGGATGGATGGGGCAGGTGGTACTGCTGAATTATGCCAAACGAACCCAAAAGTTCCTCTCAGGTGAAATAGAGAGAAAAGGGTCTGGATGACGTGAGAGGAGCTCTACTCCCCTACTGACATCCAGCTCTATAGGTGCTTCTGTGGACTGGCTAGTTCTGGCATCAGGATATTCAGAATTTCCTTTGACTCCACGTCTACCCGTCAGCTGGAGGACCTCGCAGAGGCTTTAGGCGCCTTGCATGTTTCGGAAACACATTGACGTAGAAGGTCAACACCTGTACGGGGCGTGTTTCTGACACGCCACTGGATCACGCCACTTCTTCCGGCAGACACGGCCCCCACCGCCGCGCGCGGGTGCACAAAGCGAGGCGTCGGGGGCCCAAGCGGCCGCGCGACTCGGAACGCTGGGGGATAAGGACTTCCCGGTCACATGCCGCACCTTTGTTTTGACTGACAGCGACTGACAGGTGCATCTTCGGGTCGAGAAAGTCGGCACCGGTCTCCCGTCTCATAACTATTCAACGCCTCCCGCATCTAAGAAGTTGGATTTGTTCCACAAAGACCGAAATTTCTCCTCTTCATCTACATTTTAAACCCACGCGGGAAGGCATTTGCATTAGAAAGGCGAATACAATCGCTTTAATTTTTAACAAGCCAATTTGACGAGGGCAAAAAGAATCACACGACTGACAGAAGTCGAAATTATGCATAATATTAAAGGATGGATATGTTAATACAGTCCCGGCATCAATCAAATCAAAATTCGGGAGAAAACAGAAAAGAATATCCATAGGTTTCAATAAAAATAACATTAAAGCAAATCCCCCATAAATCTTGCAAATTGATCAGGGCCCATGTAAGGAATTAATCATGAGCCGAACTCCATGCATCAAACGCTCATAAATAAATAAACACCCAAACAATTTATCATATTCAGGCCGGAGTCAATACCTCATTAGTTAAAGTTATGGAATTGTCTACAGAATCTAAATATAAAGGTCAAAAATTGACGCGCAGCACAATACATGAATGAAGACAAAGCGTCGCGATTATCAGCTGTTGTTTTCATCGATTTAACAGACAGCTACCGGTAGATTTAGCTAGTGGTAGCCATTTTTAGCAGCAATAGGAGTCACCGGTCGGTTCTGCTCACAGATGTCAGTAACGGTCACTGAAGCAGAAATTTCCCGCCCATCATTCTCGACTTCATTATTCATGTACAAGATGGCTTTCGACGGTACAACAGACAGGGCACCGGCCTTTCGCTCAGGCACATTAACTTTTCCATCCCATCCCATAATGTATGATTCATCCGCGGGTCTGGCGGTCGTCCGGGAGACACGCGGCGACGCCGGCCCGCGCCACTTTATCTGTTTACGTCAGGGAGACGCGACTTTACCGAAAGTGACTCCCAGCTGTTACACGGCCTGCGGCATTGTGGGTAGCGGCGGTTCGGAGATGAGCAGGTGTTCTGTTAGCAAAAGACCCAGCTCAAAAACAATAAAGTTTATAAGATGCTGTGACAGATACAAAAATAGCTACCGTCTGCATACGAATAATCCCCATTGTAAATACTGCCGTTATAGTCTGCAAACCCGTAGGCCTACGCTAAAGCAGAATATAAGCTATAATAGTTCATATTGTGCATTATGGACCTCGACTGGTAGATTGTAATCTGCTAATCGTTATTTATACAGTTAATGGGCGGAATGTCAGTAGCATCACTTTCTAGTGGGATCTTATTATATAAAAAAAGCAACTACTGCTGTTGCGTATTAGGGCCTGCAAATTCTTTTATTATGGTCGGGAGATGTTGCAGGGAGCACTATAATCGCTGGTAATTAGCAGACTGAAGTATAAAGACATATACACTTAGTGCCCTCGTTAAGCAATTGAATTCTGTCAGGCATTTACCAACATGGTTTCATCTCTGTATCAAACGCATTAATGTTTTTTTTACCAGACAGAGTGTAAAAACGGTTACTCCCCTCCGAGAAAGCATCCATGAGGGGAATTTAGAATCGTTTTAGGAATCCACTTCACTGAAAATCTGCCATCTCACTGGATGGCCTATTTAATGCCAGCCATGGTCTACAGGCAATGTTCTCACAACAGAATTGCTGAGCACAGTAAACAAAAACCAGATGACAAATCTCCATAGTCCAGCATTTAAAGGATGCGTAATAACAGATGTCGGTGGCAGTGTGGTATATGAGCGAGATGGGAAAGGTATACAAGTGCCGCACATGTGTTCAGTCTCTTAAGGCATTAAAAATATGGTAAACGCATGTAGGGTAACATAAAAACTAATGCAGCAATATTTTATCTCTTAGAAAAAACACCCACTGATCAAAAGAAAAAAATCTCAAAGTGAACGGTTCGTTTTGGAATTATAGACCTTAAAATTCGGAATTATTGGGATATTGACTGGGTTAGTATTCGGGGATTTTCTGCACGCATGGAGTCCGTTATAGTACGCAAACCTTTCAGTTTTCTGTAGGCCAATGCTAAGGCAGATTATGAAGCACAGTAGTTAATAGCGTGTGTTATGGACCTCGCCCAGCCTCCTCCACGGGAGCCTTGAGTTGCAGTGATAGCTGAGATTTCGCAGATTGCGGAGAGGGTCGCTGCAGGCTCACCTGAGTCCTACGCTGGATATACGGTTCGGAGAAGCCGGAGCAGTGCTGCATGTGGCCGGGAGAAAAGGGGAGAGTCCACCACCGGCGCGCTGAATCATGGCTGGATTACCAGGGACTTCCATTAGCTGTTTGATAAACAAAATCTGTATGAGGGGAGAGGGGAAAAAACACTATAACCACTTTCCCGGGGAGTAAAAGAAGCTTTTTAATATGTGCATTTTTAATGCTTTGATTTCTAAACCAGACACTTCACTTTCGCAGTAGGATAGTACATTTTCACGTATTTTCTATTGCATTATCACTGCTGTTTTCAAAATGGTAAAATTTGTTAATTTGCCTAAAAGTGTGTACCTATTAATCGTTTTAGGTGAGATTTGAGAGGGGCTTGCGCAGTGCTGGGACCGGAGTGCCAGCGGCTCTGATGGGGGGGTGGGACAGGTGCACGAAGGGACGCGCCCTGGATCTGCGGACGTGCGCCAGCATCGTGACCGCGCCCGCCCCGCCACCGGCAGCTCGGGTGCCAGCTCGCCGCGGGCGCCTCTAATTCGTGTCCCTTAACACGTCGAGGAACAGAATTAATTTAACCCATCCCCCTGCTTCCAATCTGCCAGTCCGCAACCGGAGCCCCTCATCCCATTTTTTTTCCCGGTGCCCCCCGATCCCGTCTGGACCGCGCCAGACTCCGGGAGCCGCCCGGCTCCCCTAAGCCGGTTATTATCAAACCGGACGACAATCTCATCGGAGTCGCCCGATGATTGAACCGGACGAGGGGGGTATTAAGTATCGAAATTAATCGGGACTAATTTCTATTTGCCGTCCCTCGGAGCAGCGGCCACGGCCCCGGTGTCAGGTGGAATAATGACGCCGGCGGAGTCAGAGAAATTAACCCCAGATTCATCAGCTTGTCACAGGCGGCCCGAAAGCGCGGCTCCGCTAGAATGAAGAAGTGCCTCATTAGGGGAAGCGTGTCCGGGCTCCCCGGCCGTGTAACGTGCCGTGCAATCACTCGCTTGTTATTTATGACAGCTGCCATAATCTTTGGAGATTACGCTCCGAGGGGGTAATTAGCGGGGGTTGCATCAGGGGCAATTAGGAGCCGGGCGTCCCAACCTGACAGGCTCACCACTCCGGCGATCTCCCGCCAGTGATCCGTGGAAAACTTAATCAAGTCTGTATTCTTCTGACACTTTATTAACACTTTGCAGTCTGAATTGGGGGGGGGGGGGGGTTAGGTTAGAGAGTCATTCATTTACTGACCCGCAAATGAAGGGTCACTAGGCCACCTACAGTACTTGGCATTTTTGTGGGTAATTTATTGCCTACCAAGCGGTGTACTTTTATTTGAAAAAAATAAAACGTCATAATAAAAAAGTTGAACTGTAATACTTCCGAATATGACAGGACTGCTGGCCTCTGAGTGAGACGCACAGATCAAACACGGTGATGCTTCCCTGCGCCAAGGGTGACATTCTCACCCCATCATTTATTTTAAAGTAACGTGCGTCTCCGCAACAAATACTGACTATATTTTTTTTCTGGCCAGATCCGTAAGAAATGAACGCGACAGTCACTGTCCCGTGGGAGCCATTCTACACCATTAATTCCAGTGTAAAGACACGTGTGGCAAACGTGCTGGGGTGACTGTTATCGGGGCCGCCTATCCGGGCGGATCCGACAGCGCCGGTACACGCAGAAGGCCAAAGATCCCTGACCCCGCTCCGTTTACTATGTTCACAGAACCCAAGCTGTGAATCCATTTACATAACACTAACGCCATATGCTCAGAGTCGCATGAGTCTTATGGCCCTGCTCTGTTTTAATCTGGCTCTAATAGTCAGGTGGAAGGGGGCAAAAAACCGAATTGACATCAGCAAGTTACTCCAGCTGAGTCTCCTTGTAACATCTGACCTCTGCCAGTATCATCACTGCCAGCCAAAAGGGGGCAGCATAGATCTATTGGATAGAGCAGGATACTGTAATATCTCCCGGCTGAATCCTTATGTCACCCAGTGGTGAACCTGAGACATTACCGTGGTACCATCCGAGGCTGGACCTTGTGACACTATTACCCATTTCTACAAATAACCTAATGAACTAAGGTGACTCACGACGAAACAAATAAAGCCGGAGAGCCAGACCTACAAGTAAATATACAACATAATGACAAAATAAACATGGCAGCCAATGAACTGATGAAATTATAATTTTTATTCTAATGTTTTTATTAAAACAAAAGTTGGGAAATGTTTTGCAATGTTTCAAAATTATGGTCAGAGATAATGAAGAAAATGTGTCTGTCTAAGATATCCGATAACTATATGGGCAAATGTTCTGTCAATTGAGTAACAGAGAAATGCTGCAATTTAAAAACCGCAGTTACAAAACATGCTTCAGCATTTTAAAAAGCGCTATAATTTTATTATACTTTTCCGAAAGTAAAGTAGGGATCGTCTGTGTACTGCAACTTGTAGAATATGATACAGGTACTTAATATTAAGGTGGATATTTGCTACTTATGCATGACACAGGACGTTAATATGAAGGTTTTTGTAGGGGACATTAACAAATACATTTACTATTGTGCTAACACAATGCACACTCAGTATAAGTGTACTGCAGTTGAAGGAGGACTTTTTTTTAAGCGTTTAGGGCTGAGGGCCCTTTTAAGAAGCTCCTTTATACTCGTACAATTCTGATAGCTCAGTCAGATCCAAGGTATCCATTACCAGCAGGTCAGGGTGAAATCAAGCTTTGACAAAACGCCCATTAGGGGCAGCTTTATGCCACCACGGTAATAAGATTCCCCCTTCTTTGAGAAACATCTCTTCTGTGGCTTCATTAGGAACATTTACAATCCAGCTGATGTACAATATCAACATGTGATATATTTACAGAATACAGAGAGATTCACACCAGGATTGTTTTGTTTTTTTTTTGCCGCTGTGAAAAATAACTGGGTTAATTATCCATCCCTGCAAAACATCTCTTTTTTCAGTTGAATTTTTTTACTTTAATCACTGGAATCGGCCGCTTATGATAGCGATGCATACAAACAATTCCAGTAATGATTAACAAACGGAAAACAGAATCTCAGTCCGTGCAGGGCCTGTGACTGATTTGAAGCAATCGCTGTTATTGCAAAAAAAAAAAAAAACAAGCCCGGGAAATTTCTTTGTTTATAAACATCTATTATTTTGCTGTTGCTTATCATCTAGTGATGTCTGTTTTTTAATGCTGCTTAGTTTTACTTTACCTTTGTTTTGTAAAAACACTTTTAACCTAAATTTTCTGTTTGGGACACTAGCTACAGATGGAAGGAGTAATGCCGCCTGTTGTCTTCAGGGCTGAATGGGAATTTTAAGAAGCTTTGATAGTGATACTTTTACGTAGGAAAAGGTAGATTCTATGTGAAATGTTGGCAGGCTTTCTGAGGTCAAGATGAGGACAACCTAATAGTCTTAAAACCGATTTATAGCCCATCATGCATCTCTGAATACACATTAAATGTAGATATAATCTCTGAATACATTCATACATATATTCATCAGTCTGCTCAATTGTTCAACTCTTACGAGAAATGAATGCTTTCAGATGCATATGAACGTTTCAGCACTCAGTCCAACAAGTTATCCCAAATGCACGCAGGCGGGGAAACCTTCTGTTTCTCCCAAGCTTACTGGCTGCGGACGGGCATGGACTCAAACGCCGTTAATTACACGTTTAGCTGTTTTATGACAACACCATCAAGGGTGACAGGTGGTAACATCATGGTGGCAGATTTGACTACGGATATATCCATTGTCCACTATATCAAACCTGAAATCACTACCGAAACCTTAAATAATCTTTCTTTACATATATCTTTGATAACAATATTTACAGATGCTCTCATTTGAATAAGCATTATTATAGGCCAATATATTAATACCATTAGTCAGACCTTTGCTAATATGTTATGTCTTCTTGTACTTGCATTGTTATAACAATACTCTGCCCCCTTCAGGACTCTTTAAAAAACAACTCAGCTCCAGCTATGATTTGGAAGTCCCAGTTTCCTGACCTGAGTGTCCCTGCCTAAGGTTTCGGCACCAGGGCAGGAGTATTGAAGAAGCCAATTGACTGGTACAGGGAAAGTGCAAAAACAAATGACCAATCAGAGGCTTGGTTCTAAATGGCAGTGATGCTTAGTGAAATAGCATTGGCTAGTACTGAAGTACACAGACGATGGACCAATCAGGGATTGCGGCACTGCTTAACAAATTAGTATTCATGTTTCTCGACATGCATACGCCATCCCTGGTGCCTAGGCGCCATTCCATTGATGAAATCTGGGACTAATGATTCTTTGAGGAGCCATATGATGTTATGGGGAGACAAAACCTATATTTATAGACAGATTTTGAGAATGCGTGGGGTGCTGAGGAACAGAAGCGATACTCACTAGGAAAATGCATAATTTAAAAAGCTCATCTGATTACGTGATGTAAACCTGATGCAATGTGCAGCAAAAACTAATGAGCCGCGCGGAGAGGAGGCGGATGGAGTTCAGAGCCGGGATATTGGCCTTTTCTGATCAGCTCCTATTGTGCAGCCAGTGGAATTTATTGTATTTCAAGAAATCAATTCAGCCAACGTGCGTAAATGGTCTTAGGTAATATGGAAGTGGCCATTAAAAATACAATAATTATTACAGTCCGGTGAAATCATTTAAAGTACGTAAAAGCATCTGAAATCATCTGGACAAAGCAGACGGACCTAAATTCCTCCGTGAGATCCAAATGATGCATTTCTTACATCAGTATATAGGAATTCTTACATTCGCGCTGTCCAGTCCGTAATACATAACATCCAATGGGATTTGGATATGTATTTATGGAATAAAAATAAAATAGATAGAAAAAGCTGAATAAGTTATAGATATGTGAAATAAATATAAGATAAATAAAAGACATGGCTGAAATCGGAATAATGCAAAACGCATTACGCAAAAAGTCGCGGCGTCTGGTAAAATCTGAGCAGTGCTCTTGCTTTGTATCGAGTCGTCGAATTGTCGGGTTGCAAAGGGATAGAAGCCGCCCTGATGCTAATGGGCCCTCGGCGTGGGACCTCAAACGTACGCCCGGCCGTGCCCGGTCTGACAAAGGGTTCTTTCTCCTGTTAGTGGACCTCACCTGAAGGCGGATCCGCACGCATTATGCCGAGTTATCTGTTTAGGTTTCTGTGCCTCGTTCACGCCAGGTGGAGCGTGGTTTTCGGAGGGTGGCTCGCGGGGTGGCGGGGATGCAGCGGCTCAGCTGCCTCTCAGTCAGACGCGGAGCTGCGTGGCTCGAACTTCCTTAATAATAAAAAAGATAAAAAATGAGGCCAAGAAACGAGTGCTGGATACCGGCCAAGTCCGCCCAGTCGTGGCCAAATACTCTGAAGGTTAATGTAGTCATAGACTCACCCAGTCATCTTCAATTACTAATGTACAAGGGTATAAGTTACAAAATTGCTCCCAGTTGGCACTGGAGGGCAGCTTTGTATCCAGTAAGGGTTACCTGGGGTAGCAATTTACAACTGTTGGCTCAGCCAGGCCAACACATTCACACACGCAGTATTACCGAACATTTATAGAACTACCCCTTCCCTACCTTTGCTGTTTTTCATATACTTGGTCTATTTTTCTATTTTTTTGCCATTGCTGCAAAAAAGATGGTGCATTGCTAATGGCAAGACCATGGTGACACTGTAGATAACTTCATGGTGGTGGCTGGTTTCCTCAGCGGACAGAAAAACGGCACCTTGATTATGGCAATAATTCTGTATCAATCTCTGCTGTAATTGGAACCAAATTAAATAATAATAAATAAATCATTTGATTAAATTTTAATGCAGGCAGAAAAGCTATATGTTGACAGCTTAAGCTTATCATACCTGCTTATGATGATCATTCAAGCAAGTTCTGCTGGTAATTGTGCAGCACCCAGCTGGACGATGTTCTGCACCAGAACACTTGACACACAGTAGCTAAGGTGGTGATGGGGCAGGAGTGAGTTCACCAATTAGATATAGGGGATGATTAGGAGGCCAGACCTGATAGGACCACAGTGGGCGATTATACCACCCCTGCACTTTCGAAAGATGCCCAGGTATTGTGTATGACCTAAGAGAGTCAGGACCTCAGACTTGGGTCTCATCCAAAGGATGGCACGACTTTTACAGCACAGAACCTATGTCACTACACTGGGGCATTGGGACCCACAGAGACCAGAGGATGGGCTAACTTGTTAGCCACAACAACCTGGCTTTTTCCATAGTTGGTCTCCCATCCAAGTACTGGCCAGGCCCAAACCTGCTTAGCTCCTAGTGAATTACTTAGCATGAACCGCAGGTGGTATGTCTGCAGATAAGCAGTCCATAACTTGGACGTTCTTAACACGAGGACTACCTGCAATTACTGTTCATGCCTTATGGTCAGGTGGACTCAGGATCCGATATGTCCAATATGAAATTGAAGGAATATGACTATGTGGCCATCATTATCGGATTTGCTCTCATAACTTGTTCTAGGGCAGCATTAAAAGGGTCAGCATAAGAGATCTTTGGCTCAGGCCCTCATGCTGACGGCTAAATAATGTCAAATCTCTAACAAGCAGCTACTCGTTAACAGCACCGAGCCGTTCCGTCAAGCTGTCCCCATCACCTGCGGCAACCGAGTGGCTGTAGGGAGAGACGCAGAGGCCTCTAGCTAGGCCGGCCGAATGAAGGAACCGCACAGCCAAAACAGCACCATTAATTGAAACGTTACGAAGTACCCCCGTGTCGGCGGTAATGAAGCATCGCACGTGGGAAATTGGATCTACATACAACGACGATATATCTTTTTTATTTCCATTTCGGCATTGGCTGCTTAATTTGGGCTGTGATTCCGAGATAATTATGGGATATCTGTCCTATGATCCGCGGGGCACCTTAATTGACTTTTGAAATAATATTTCATTTCTCAAAAAGATTAGCGAAATGACAGACATCTGGTGCGAACAGTCCTTAATTTTATGCTTGGAGAAATATATAAATAATATACGATAGTTGTAAAGGAGGTGATTGTTAGTTTTAGCATGTTATTAGGCAGTATTACTCTGGCAGTGCTCTTTAAAGACATATAAAATCATTTTACACTTTAGACCATATTAGGTCTATCATAATGGACCAGGCCGTGTCTGCCCATTAGGTAGTGTGTCTTTTTAGTCATAATTATGTGGTGAAAGCTAACATCTGCCAGACAAGTTTCATTTGAGAAGTATTTCAATTAGAGTAACACTTGTCAAGCATTAGGACAAATGAATATAAATGAACTCAATCCCGTGGATGAAATTGCCCATATGAAAAATCGGATCTTGGCATATCATGTAGAACATTAATGCTTCAGAGCCGGAGTCCAGAGTGTGGAGGGAAACACACTATTTCTGCGCTCAACAGTCATGTGTCACCAGATACCTTCTGGAAACTCCAGAAAGTGTGAATAAAATGGTCAGACTTATAACATTTGGTCTTCTACAGACTGTTAAGAACATCTCCTTCCAAAACTAACCCCCGAACCACAATCTGTCTTGTGCAACCGTTAAAGCACTTTTAATTTTCCATGGAAACGACGGAAATTCTGCCCCCAGAGGTTTCAGGCGGCGGGAGGGGGGGGGGCACCTCTGTCACANNNNGGGGGGGTTCCATGTATGAATGTGTTTGGCATCAATTTCCACAACGAAACTTTTTTTTAGTTTCCATCTGATAGTGGCAGTAGACATAAAAGTGAAAGTTATTATAGTAGTAATTTAACTCAAACCGGATGTGTATATTTCTACACACTTTGACCTCAATAAGTATCAAGAGAAAAATTATTAAATGGATGGATATATGAAAAAAAAACAACAAAATCACATGCCTTTGTTTTTTTTTTGCTGTAATTAGTGGGCAAAGTTTCGATATTACATTCATACTGTACGATATTAGTCATGGGCTTGTAATGATTGTTCTAACCAAAATAGCCTGGTTATTGTTCATACTATTCCTGGTATATATGTTCTCCTCTAGCTTTATCCTGCTTACATCTTTATTTACAGGCTTAAAAACCGTACGGACATATTCAGGTTCTTAGGGAGATGATGCCTGTAGCACATACAGCAGGTTTGGGACCAAGGCTTGGTAATCCACCTCGACCTCTTGATGGAGCACCTTAAGAACATCGTATATTTTATCGTAAGTACTCTAGCAGGTGCTCAGTGTTGAAATACCACCCATAGGCCGAAACTTCAAAGTCAGCGTTCGGTCCAGGGTACACAACACAGGCTCTCCATCATCAGCACATGTCACCACAGCCTTGGCTGGGGAAGAGCTCCTTTAAAATTTTATGTAGGGCAAGCATGGGCCTTGTGTTCTCCTGTTACTATGGCGAAGCGCTCTCCCGTGTCACATGACGCGGTCTAACCCCGACCACAGAACTCCCATGTGCCTCGGCCGTCTCCCGGGAAAAGCAAAAAAACGCTGAAGACAAAAAAAAAAAAAAAAACAGGTCATTTAACTGAGAGTTTCTGTAGGCCAAATAGATTTCAGGAACAAGATAAGGCAACCACACCATCATAAAAAAATATATATTATTGCCAAAACGTTAGACCTGTATTAAGCGCAGCTGTGAACCAGATAAAAGAACATTTTTCTGACTCATGGACCGAAAGAGATGCAGTTTTAAAATTCAAGGTGGAGCACAATTATTCTTCCTCTGTTTTCCACATCAGATGTGCAAGTGTATTACCGTAGTCAAAGTGTTATTGTAATACCTCCCCAGCTCACGGCCTTAAAAATCAAACATTCTGGCAAATCCCCCTTCCCTCTGTACCCTGCCCACCGCTGGAGGAGGCACCGTTTGTATTTTCAGCCTTAAACGCTCCGGTACAGCTCTTGGGAACAGCTCGCTTTTGTCTGGGTACAGACCTAAAATACAATGTGGTGACAGGGCCCAAGAGCAAATTTTACAACTTCCCAGCAAGCCTTTCCTGTAAAAACAAAGTTCTTAAGCTTCCAGGTTACGGCCGGCTCGCACCCATGATGAATGACGCGTTTTTTTTTAGTTTTAAACGCAGCTGCAGATGCCGGATTATTATTTTTTTTTCCCTCCTAGTCATTTTGTCATTTAAAATATCGAGCCGCTGTCGCGTAGGTTATATTACTCTTTCATTGTAAAAGGTGAAATTTAAAATGCCTTCATATCAGTTTTTTTTTTAAACTATACTTCCTCTATTCTCCAAACTGACAAACTTGACTAAAGGAGAAATGAGTCGCACCTCGAATAATTAATAAATAAATGATATCCTGATCTTTGCGTTTACAAGTTCCATCATTTTTGCCTTGTGCCCAATTTTGAAAGGGTTGCAATGGGATTCAAGGAAAGGTTTGTAAAAGTTTCTATCTGACCTGTCATTGTACCCTGTTACCCTGTTATCTTTTATACCTCCCTCTAACATGGTGGACACATATACACGGCTACTGTAAAGGTATACATCCATCTTCCAAGCACATATCTTGGACGGGGCAGGGGTGTGTTGGGATGGGAGATAAGGTCCCACGCAGCGTAGGCAAGGCAAGATTATTTGTTATGTTTCCCAGATTTACCAAAATACACCTAAAATACAGCTCCACCTTAACCCTCTATTCCTATCCATTCCCTGTTACATTCACATCTGCTTACCTTCTAACCCTAGACTGGCATGTGATATTTTATATAAATCACGAATTAAAAATCTATTACTCAAGGTCAAGACGCAAGTAAATGTAAATGCACAAAATACTAAGAGACCATTCAGGTTCCATTCAGAGGACTATAGAATAGTAAGAGAAAAAAAACATTTGGGATTGATGCTATATGTAAAGAAGTCCGACCTCGTATCATATGCAGGTTAGGGCTTGTGGCAGGCCTGGAGACAATCACCAGGCAGGTCAAGCCCAGGGAATACCCCAGCCTGGAAGCCAGTCCATCAGAGGGCTTGTGGTCTCAATGGGCAGTTTAGAGACGCCAATTCACCTGAACCGCATCTTTCTGGATTGTGGGAGAAAACCAGAGTCCCTGGAAGAAGCCGGCAAGGAAAACTCTCCACACTCTAGAGAAGACTCTACGCTCACACGCAGTAGGGGCGAGACTTGGGCCACCAGGCCACCGCGCCAACCCACGACACACACAGAATTTATAAATAAACTGCATGAAAATAAGCACAGTAGTAGGAACATGAATATTTAAAAGCCCCAAATATGGGCCAATAAGAAGGGGTCTAAAGGACCAATTGGTTCATCAGGAGTAAGAAGGTAACCGTTTTCTGGAAGGATCTAGGACCAGGGGTGGGCAATCTTAGGGCATAATGAAATCTTAAATTAAGCACCATAATTATATGTTAGAGTTAGAATAAACAAAATGCATTTACAAAACATTTATGTAGCTGGACATTTAGAGAACTGTTACAAACACTAAAACTATTGAGCAGTAGAGGTGTAGATTTCAGGTCCAGAAAGTAAAAATCCAGCCCAAGAATTTGTTTCAACCAACCAGTTGAGTCCTCTGTGACTGTGACTCTTTATACTCAACTGGCTGATTTATACTTTCTGTACCTGAAACTCACACCTCTGTTGAGCAATTGCTTCTATTGAACGTCTTTTGAGAAGGCAAGGTCAGACAGTCCCTGGAGGAATTGGGGGCCTTACTCAGGGGCCCGATAACAGTGTTGGTCAGCTGATGCGGAGGTTTGAACTGACGACCTTCCGATCACAGGCCCGGCATCCCAACCCACTACGGCTCACGCCCAGACGGTATTCCGGATCCATTGTGGAGCTACAAGCTACGGGCCACACGTACCTCCGCACGCCCGCCAAGTCAACACCATGTCCACAAACGGGCCGCCGCGGCCGGGAAGCGCACGGCGAGACCCGTCCTTTTGAGGAGTCCCGCTGCAGGTCCTGCCAGGCGGAGTACAGCAACTCTGCCACGTGTCCCTACTCAGAGGGGGCCAAAGAGGACTGGGGGGGGGTTAGGTACCGCTCGCTAATAATGATGTGCTTTGCTCTTTCGGCTGTCTGCCGGCACGTTCGGGATGTTTTTCATGACAGCTATGTGCACCTAACTAAAAGGCTATTTAAAGCTGTCAGGAACTGACAGCCATTACCCCCGAATTTGCATTGCTCTTTCCCTGCATTGTCACAGAGGTTCTCCCGGCTCGTGGGCGAATGTCTGACTTTAATTAGCTACACCTCATCTCGCAAAAGGATGAAACGAAAAAGCATCTATTTCCAGACGGATGTGCTCTAATGTGCCTGTTTTCTTCTTCCTTTCCCCTCCCTCCCTCTCTCCCCCCCCCCTTGCCTGTTTGTTTGTC
>JAODKL010000049.1:4771432-4782531 GCA_026780765.1 Petrocephalus schoutedeni
GATGTGCCAGTTTCGGAATTATTCTGTTACATGGGTCAATCTCCCATGGTGAGGACTTCCTGGCCCCTTAATCTGCTGCCCGGATGCTATTTAAACACCTCGCGCTACGCCCTCTCGCAGTGACCTACGCCCTATCTTTTTAAGCAGATATGTCAGCTAACTGGCGGCTCAGTGACACGTCTTCAGTGCAGAAGAATTCAGCGATTTGACTCCACGGCCAAGACTCCTGAGTGAAGGCAGTCTCTGGTCGTAAGCAGGGCTGTAGTCAGGGCATGGATCTTTTGGTAGACTCCAAGGCCCAAACACTTTCTGGGGGCCCTTGAATGAGTAAAATTGTGAATTTAATTGGGTCCAAGGTAACATTTTGTCAGGGGGGCTAAAATTACTAGCTACACCCTTGACCGTAACGCTCTCAGTACGGTGTGGCCCCCCCGCTTGCTTGCTCTGTGTGGCCCGAGGGAGGCTGTGACAATGACGTGCCTGTTTGTTCCCTCCCCCCTGCTACGGTGAGGCAGGGTCACGCAGCACGGGTGCCCTGCCGGGATCAGCCACAGTGAGGCGCTCACAGCGGAGGGCAAGACCTGCGACAGATGGGCCTGCGATCCGCGGGCCGTCGTTCCTCTCTGAACACACCTGTCTCACTCAGCTGTGCCTCTGCGCCCGTCCCCCAAGAGACCAACAATATGGCCTCGCGCATCACGCTAAGAATCAGCGGCTCGGTCGCCCGTGAGCTCGACCTCCCGCTTGGCGGCCGCGTTACATTTACAGGGTTACCGCGGCACGCGAAAGGCGCTGTCCGCGGCGGAAACCCGCGGAAGATGCACAGCAAACAGGATCCATGTTTTGGTAACAATAGAAGCTTGGATGCTGACGTACCGGCGGCGGACCGAAGCAGGCCCCCAGTCTGTTTTTAGCACACCTTGGCGAGCCCTTGAGCCGAGGGCGAGAGGGGCAGCCTCACCCCGGTTTTGTGTCGCGGTAACTCAGGCGACTCGATGCCTCGCTCCTTCAAACCAGCAGGCAGTGGAGGGCTGGGGGGTGATGGTTGGGTGTGGGTAGCTTAGCATGCCTGGCTAAGCGTGACACTGCCAGGCTGAGGGAGCTGAGCTACGGGGGGAGGCTGAAACAGCCCAGTCCCTCAAGGCATCCGAGAGGGGCATGCTGGGAGGTCTGGAGAGAGACGGATTCTGAGTCTTGTATCTGATTGGCCGAAATACTGGTTCAAACAAAATAGCTGCAAAAACAACCTTCTTGATATTTTACCGGGTGTTAAGCGGATGGTAGCCGGCACTCCGTCCACGGCTCCCATCGTGGGACGGAGACGGTGCCATCCGGGAGAGCTGCCCGCACGCACGCACCGTCACACTCGAAGAGATCGATCTCCGCGTCTTTAGCTCGCTTTCCGCCTTAATCGGCCCCTCAGAAAACAATTAATCAGTTTAAAATTTGCCGGAGGCTTGACAAGGGGCAGAAATTAGGGGCATGGTGGGGGGGGGGGGGGAGCACGTGTGCGGACCACATGTGCAGCACCTCAGCTGGGGGACTTTCACCAGTAACGGTCTCTCCCTTAAAAAAAAAAACCCACAGTCCGTCTTTAACCAAAACACAAAAACATCCTTAAAGTTGCCGAGTCCCCCCCCGAGACCTCTGTCTATTGGCTAACCTTTTATTTGTTCAGTTATTGCCCCCAGAGGACCGTCGGCGTGCGATGGACCCTTTGGTCTTCGGCTGGATCCTCACACTTCTAATTTTATGAATGGACATCCTAGTTTTTGGTACCTAAATCCACGCTCAGCGCTCGGAGCCAAATCCCTCAGTTTGGCGCTTGGGGCCGGTTTTGTTCCCAGATATCGTAACTCACGGCGGGGCCCCGGTGGCCCAGACAGGGAATCAGGTGCGAGAAATATATAAATAAATAAGGAAAATGAAATAGGGGGTGGGGGGGGGGGGTTAAGATTGGGAAACAAAAAAGGGACACAGCTTGTCTTTTGGAAAACCCGGCCAAAGAGCTCAGCCGCAGACCCACAGCGCGAATGTTCAGTGAACAATGACGGTCGCGCTATCAAATAATCCCCTCAGATGGATTAATACGCCGTCTGTTCAGGGGCCATCTTTCACTCCAGCCATGTGCTCGTGGCGGCGTCCGGACACGTCACGCTCCAGACGGAGAGAGAGAGGAAGGACACAGGCTTTTCTGTCGCTTAGGGGATCCGGAAAAAAAAAACATGCACCAAATGAGCTAATTTTATCATCCAGTATCCGTTACCCCTAGCAGAAATACCCATCTGTTTTTTTTTTCGGACACCGAAAAAATATCGAACTGAAGTTTGTCTTAAGAAATCAGGCCCGAAATCCGAAGCTAGTGAAAGCGGAAAAAAAATCATCATACATTTCATTTTTTACATCTGAAAAAGATAGTCATTAATAGTCAATAATCAATGGTAAAACAGACTACCATACACAGTTTAGGCCAATAGTGTGTTGCTTAGTGGATGATATAAGTGAAAATTAATCACCAACAACGCAAAAAAGCAGGGACTTCTGGGTAAATCTTTAAAAAAGTTTTACGTTAAGAAAAGACTTATAAACCTGCAGCGATTCCTCACAGGTAGTCTTTAACAGAGAAAGGAGCATATTTATTTTCTTTTACTGAATGCCTCTTTGTCTCCATCCCTTTTTGCATCTGCCTCCTTCCTGTGACACCGTCACCGCGGTAACAAAGTCCAGCCGGCGAAGGCTCTGATTGAGCTGACCTGTGAGGAGGCAGTGCTGCGACAGATGACATCACAATGATGGATCACCGGGCCGCGCTCAGCGCCGGAATTCTACTGGGAGGAGGGCAGACAAGGGGGGCGGGGCAACGGGGCGGGGCTGAGGGGCCGTTAACCAAGTCGCCCCCGCCCCCCCCCCCTCCAATGGCCACCACAAAAGGAGAGAGCCATTTATCAACGCCCCGAGCCAGTGACTACGGAACAAAACATTCTGGCAATATCAATATTAATGTTATTTAACCGCTTGTTAAATTTAGTACGCACATAAATCTCGCATTTTATCATTAATCTGAATAAGCTAAGGTTAAGAGACGACCAGTTCTTTTAAAAGAATATTCTGGTGTTTGTGGTGTCAACAAAAAAAAAAGGCAAATAAAACAGAAAGCGTTGGGATCAGCTCGTTTTCACCTTGGGATCGAATCCTTAGCTTTAGATGTTTAGCTTTAGAAAGGAGCAAGTTGGAAACTGGAGCAGCACAGTGGTGTCTTTGCTTTGTGTCTTTGTTGGGTTGCTGTCACCACGAGGTGAAACGTCCACATAAAGACGCCACGAGTTCGGGGGGACCGTAGCTATCTCCCTCTCACCTGGCCAAACCGGGGGCAAGGATCGCTATCATCCATTGCTATCGCTATCATCCATTGCTATCGCTATCATCGGTGGCAGTAAGAGAAATTCCATCTCAAATTTGCACGCCAGACCTTTGCAGCCACCCGCTCCGTCCACATCGTAAAATTTGGCAGCGCCGGGCTCGGGGTGCGAGGGTCTGGGTCCGGCATCGAGATCAGAGCCAGCGGCTCCTCCAGTGCACGTGCACGGAGGCTGAAGCGTACAAAGGCGGGGCGCCGGGGCCCGACGGGGCAGTGGAGGGCCGAGCAGGGGAGCAGGTGGAGGAAGAGACGGAGCCGGTATTCCCGAGCTTTTACACCGCGGAGGAGGTACAGGGCATAGTCAGGGTGTGACCCTGGCTGCAGGCCGAGCGGCGCCAGACACTCACGCTGAGATCCGACGGCGGGGCGGGACCGCTCCATTCTGAAGGGGGCGGGGTCACAACCGGGAGCCCGAGGCACTGGGCAGACAGTAACGGGAGGGGGGAGGGGTGTACGTCTGCATTTAGTACCATGTGGCTCATCCATTCCTGGAAAAACGTTCGCCCCACCCAAGTGACTTCACCCTCTGACATCACTGCCTTTCCTTGGAATCAGAGTCTAAGCTATTCCCAGGGCACCATCTAGAACGTAACAACGAAAGCGCCCCGTGTGGATGTGCGTTGAACTGCATGCAGAATGCAACCTAGCTAGTCAGCTCAGCTCTGCGAGTTTTCAGCAAAGGGAACCGAACAGCAGGATTGGGCAGTCTGCACCGGGCTTGCACCTCGTAATGTCTGAAATGACTCAGTTATTATGCGGCCCCTTTACCACACAGCCAGGGGGGCTGGCTCTACTCTCGATTTTACCGTACATGTGAACAACACCTATCAACAACTGACAAGCAAGACACGTGGGCAGCCAGTTGGTGTGGTGGTTAGGAACACAACCATGTCGTTGAAAGATTGCCGGTTCGAGTCCCCACCGCTGAGGTACCCTGAGCAAGGTACCGTCCCCAAGCCTGCTCTGCGGGCACTCAGGTAGCTGCCCCCCTGCTGTGTCACGAAGTCAGTGAAACTGTTACCGCCCACTCCAGCAATATCAGGCTCATCCGGCAGTGATCAATTGTGTCGATCGATTTCCCAGTAATGGCTCACTCGTGGCGGCACGGGAAGCCCGCTGGACCGCGACGGAATGACCCGCCCCTTCACCGAGCTTGATAAACGGCAAGGACGGCAGCGGAGGTGTTTGGGTGTCCGCGGTAAATCTCGACTGGCTTGACATCTCCGTGGCTCATACCACACACTTCCTGAAGGGTCAGGCCTCTCGGAGGAGACAGAGGACTCTGAGATACAACATTCCTACACAAAGACCCACTGATACTCTCATTACTGAGGACAGAATGTGGCTCGTAGCCTACGGTGAAAAATTGCCCCTGTCGCAATCGTGTGGACGATGCAGTACTCAAATGAAACAGGAGTACACACTGTATTCGTTACAACGGTACAATGTCAGCAGAATTCTTAGTGCTCGCCATCCTTTTGTGTTCTGTTCGGCTTTGAATACTATATGAAATGCCGTGGAATACATGGAAGTTGGTTTAAGTTGATTACTAAAGTTGGGATGCATATATAAAAATATACACAGAGAGCACCATCAGGCATTTACAGATGTATATAACGACCACACAAATATGTACACAACACAAGCTCAGAACTGGGAACTCCAGTATACCAAGAAAGGAAAATCCGTGCATATATGTATAATATCTAGCTTATGAATAAAAAAAAATTCAGGAGCCGAAGTAAATAATGCTATTGCTCTTTTCATCTCTTCCAGAGTCGCTGTTCCCATGCAGCCTTGTCAGGACAGACCTAAGACTTGCTCCGGTTTAATGGCACCGAGCCGGAGCCCAGGGGGGGATTGGGGAGTGGGTCGGGAATTGGAATGACTTTGCTTTAAAACTTCCAGGAGCTCAAAGAAACAATACAGACCTTTGGCAGGCGCTCCGGGTCTCCGGGGTGGCGCGGGATGACCTTCTGCAGCCGCTGGAAGCCGTAGTCGATGGTGGGCTCATTCAGCGCTGGATGGCAGAGACGGACAGTGACGTCAGCATCAGGTGGAAACAAGGCTAACGTGACGTAATTATATTACTAATTAGAGGACTGATTAGCTGAAGAGTCCTCACACCTGGTGTGACCTAAACAGCTGACCTAAAGGTTATCCCAAAAACTTGAACAGTGTTTCCCTCTCAGGAACCCACAGGAACGTTTTGTCGGCAAACCTGAAGCCCCAGCAGCCTTAAAAACAGGCTAATGGCCCCATTACATTCCCCCAAAAGCCGGCTGTGCTCCTTTAACCAAGTAATTTGCGTCGAGCAGAAAAGCAGCGAGACTATCTGAGAGCCGAAAATGGGACATTTCCTCCTAAACGCAGCACTGTAATTACTGGGGTAAATGCTTTATCTTGTCAAAAAAGGAAACGCAAGCGGTCGTCAGTCACAGCGGTGGACGGGGCTGTGTTTATGCGTCTGTGCTGACGGCTGTCACCTCTGTGACGGGGATGTCACAAGGGGAACCACTTCAGCGAGTGCCTAGTTTTAAACAAACTCTCAGGACGCGCCATTAAGGTCCGTAATAGTGAGGTACTCAGGCTCAACTCCGGGGACGTTGGTGCAACCAAAGCTCCTCTTCATCTTTAAAACCAACTTCTGAGAGCGTTTTAATGCTTTTAATGTGCCCACACATGCATCACAGAGCATCAAAGAAATGAAGTAAACAAAGTATTTGACTGATGTCAGAAGGATAATCTTAATTTAAAATGCAAATTTACTGCATGAATTAAATTAAATGTTACCTTTCCTTTGTACATCTACTTTATGAACAAATGTCAGAAACACGTGACGCATCTGATGTGTGATTAACAACAAAACCTCCATCTTTCCATCTTGTTCCATGATTGCTTATCCAGGACAGGGTGACTGAGGTGGGGGGGATTTTTCCCAATTTGGTATTACAAAGGCAAATCCTAACTTTAGGAATCCAATCTTATCCCTGGTTAGGAAATCCCTAAATACGCAATCCAACTTTGGTAATCAAATTTTGAGTCTGTTGCCTAGCAACCTGCGCTACCTCACTCATCTCACAAAGCTATTTAGAACTAATATTTTTAAATTGTAATTTGGTAGAATTGTGGTAGAACGTTTCCTTGATTACGGTAAGTTCTTCTTCTCTTGGCTATCAAATCGTATAGATATCTGCAAGATAGGAAGTTTATGTAATATGACCCCTGGTGCCCATCCCAGGGTGCACTGGGCAAGGGATTTTCTTGGATGCCACAAACTTCTAAATTTCGGCAACATGGAGACTCCAGTTTACTTAAACCGCATTTTGAGCAATTATTCTCCCCAAACATTCTCCCCGCACACAAGGACCTGAGAGCAAAAGCGGTGCGAAGGAAGGAGGCACTATAGAGAAGTATGAGGGTACAGAGCCAATTCTTCCCCGTCGTCACGTCAACCAGGCTTAGCTACAGGAACGTGAGCGGCGCCCGTGCTGTATCTGCGCGACGTGACAGAGGATCATTAACGGGTTGGCGAGAACAGGGACGCCGACTTTGGCAGGCGGAGCACCTCCCACGCTGGGGGGTGGGGGGGCGGGCCATGGGAGAACCGGGCCAGGAGACCGCGCCAAATCGGCGATCCGAGCGAAGGGTCCACCGCTAGACACGGAGATGCCGGCGACGGCGAGGAGGACCCGATAGCCCTTTTGCACAGGTGTTATCTGACTGCATCGTTTTGCATTTTATTGAGCAGACACTTTCATCCCAAGTGGTACATTTTTTTCAGAAAGCAGGGTGGCCAGTCCCTGGAACAACTGGGTTAAAGGCTCAAGGGCCCGATGGTAAAACCGCTGTGGGATTTGAGCCGCCAACCTCGCAGGCACAGGTACGGCTCCCGGACCCGCAGAGCCACACGTTAGCGGTACTGAAGCCTCGCCTGCCCGGCTGTGACCTCAAAGGGTCGCCCGCGCACCGCCTACCGCTGTACCGCGCGATTCCTCCGCTTCCCCACATCCTGCTCCTTCTTGTCAGACATTACGGATATTTGTGGGGTTTTCTTTTTTGTTACCGTTAATCAAAAGATTCTCGGGGGGGGGACCTCAGGAGGGAATAAGTGCCCCCCCCTCTTATTAGTGGAATCTGCTCCAAGCTTGGCTGCGAGCATTTAAATAAGTCCCGCTGTGCAAGGGCTGTAATGGTGAGATGTCTGAGCTGGAGGGAGGCCTCCTCGTAGTAACCTTGAGCAAAGCACTTAACCCTCAGCCGGCCCACTATAGCTCCTGTGTGAGTCGGTATCGCCCAGAGCCGCTCGGGATGAAAGGGTCAGCCGAGCGCCGGGTGGGAGCCCACACAGAAAGCGAGCCAGCTGGGAGCGAAGTCAGAACCATCCGCATGTAAATGTGATGGATGGGATCTGCGAAGGCCCTCATCTCCCCCTTCCTGTCTGCGTTGCACTCCTCTATGTTTTTCCAGTTTCCTTTGGGATATGCAATTTCCTCCAGGATTAATAAAGTTTCTATCTGTCCGTGTCTTGTTTCTCTTTTATTAAAAATGAGCTGGGCCTCCCTGTATCGCGCACATTACAGACATGCTTTGCAATTGTACTTTACCTTTCATGCTTGTCCCAAACAGATTACTCATAATTACTCGTAATGGTACTTCCACAATGAAAAAGGGGTATATTAAAGTTTAATTAATTAAGTCATGTACTTCCTGAACGTATAAACTGACATTATGTGTGTCTATCTCGATAAAAGCTACCATTATGTGTGTCTATCTTACTTTATTCGGGACATAAATTTGGCTGGGGCCAAACATGAGTATTTTAAAACAGACACAGGTATGCAATGCTGATCTGTGAGCTATTATGCTTTTCTTTCACTCCGATCCCATTGTATTGGCCCTGGGGGCGGCGGCCTGTACATTTCCTGCGGAAATCGGGCTCTGATCCCCTGACCCGAGTCTGGATGGAGAGGGCGCCAAGGGGCCCGATTGTCCATTCATCACCCGGTGGGTCATGCAGCCATTAAACACTGTAGAGGGAGTCAAAAAAAAGTGAGAGGGAACAAGTGAGAGGGAGGGAAAGAGCAGAAAACTGTGCTCAGGTAGCACTGCCCTAACAGCACAAAGGTTGTGGGGTCAAATCCCCAGGGAACGCACATAAATTATAACCCTTCCCTCTACTATAAGCTGCTTTGAGAAACTCGCATCCATAGTTCTTGCCCGTTAGAGGGAGTTGATAAGCTCCTCTGAGGCACCTGCAGCCATGATACCACGGAGGCTGCCCATTGGCCGCCTCTCTTCTTTCCTCTGGAAAGTTCCTCCCCTTGCAGAAAAGCGCCTCACACTTTAGCATTCGTGGTGTGCTGAATGGTCCCTAATGGTGCGGGCCTGCTTCAGGGTCAAAGGTCAGCAGGTCACAGAGCTGGCTGAGGAGCCACAGGAGGGGGGCATTTAACAGCCCAGAGACTGAAAAGTTCAGCTTAATATTACTGACCACTGACTCTTACAGCATTAACACTTAAACTGAATAGCAATAAGCCCACTGGGGCATATATAATTCAGTAGACTGTCCCCAAAATGAAAAATATTAAAATAAACTGGCCTGGATATAGACCTCCTCGCACCTCGAGGCCCAGAAACCCTTGTGCAAACATACAACGTAAAGACTGCCCCCAAGGAGCACAAAACCAATGAGGTGAACCCCCCGCCCCCCCTCCCCCCCGAGCCTGCCAATACATCATATTCAAATGGACTTCCTGTAATCATGGACGGGGAGCAGAGCTGTACGATCCATAAGTCTTTGAAGCTTAGGGCCTCTGTGTGTGTGTGTGTTGGGGGGTGGTGGAGTAGGGTGGGGCCCTTGTAAAAGGCCCATTAATGTGATGATATGGAGATAAATGGACCCACTCCCCCATGTATAAACAGTGTGTTGCAGTTGTGTATGTCAGGAACTGTTAACTCGTCCATTGTTATCGATTTCCACATTTAGTACAATCTACTCACTAGCCAGGCAGATAATATATATTTACTAAAGGCTGTCTGAGCCCCGGGCAGTTTCTCCTCTATTCTGCTCTGACTGATCTCAAAACAGTAAAGATCGAAATTAAGGCAAGATGCTAACATACTGTGAAAACCAAATACCTTCCGGAAATGATATTCAAACAAATGTTCAGCCTTTCAAACCCACAGCAGGGCTGTCAGCCTGATATTCAGGCTTTCAGACTCTGGCGCATAGGCAAGAAATCTTATGGTGAATCTATATTATTCCTTTATGAACCTATAGTTAGCTACATCGAAAGCACTGGGGCAGTTTGCAAACCCTACAGACTATTAACATGGCAATAAAGCACCTTAATGCGTGTGCATGTGTGTGCAAACTTGTATTTAACTGAAAATCTCACTCCAGCCAGCTGACCAAAGTTAGCAACCCTGCTACAGTAAGAAAATAATCGAGTTCTTTATATTGTAGAACATCCATTTAATAAATTTTGTAACCGTTATATATCAATGTTCATTTACTTTAATGCTTGTGGTTAAAAATAAACCAGTACGAGTAATCTGCCCTGCTTCACATTGTTTCAGCAGAAGGGGCGAAACAAACAAATAAATAAATAACATGTAAAATGTTAAAAATGATAAATAAGCCCTCTCAGGCAACCTAACGTTTAACCAGCTTTTTTTGTGCTTGTTCCACGCCATTATATCCACTATTAACGTTTATCGGCATCTGTGTCCCAGGACGTAGCTACTGTTAAGTTTAAATTGTTGTGAAATCCGAATAAACACGCTAAAAAAAAGAAGAAAACGGTTTGCAAGCATCTGATGAAAAGGGGAAGCGAGATTGTTTGGGTTTGTCTACAGAGCGTCACCTCGGCTCGCTCTAAATATAGCGCCCTGCAAAGCCAGATCAGAAGCGAGCTTTTATAACCGTTTCGCCATCATTTTTCTCCTTCATTCCACACGGGTAAATTATAGTGCAAAATGTCACTCGAAATCCCCCCCAACCCCCGGCCAGGCGGTGGATGTTTTCAGAAAAAAATAAATAAATAAGATCTGTGCATTTTACCCTGCTGTGCCTTATTTTGACTTTTGACAAAACTTCTTGTGACATAATTACAGCTGCATAAAACACTGGGCTTTTTCCTTTTTCCTCCTGTGCTGTGGTTGGGTGACTTCTTGTTACTGTAGGCTTCTTTCGGGCTGGCATCAAAAATAACGCATTTTTCTGACAATGAAAGACGTCATGCAAAATGTAGCCTGAAAAAAAATATATAACTAAAATGAAAAAAATCACAATATATCTCCGACTGGTGCTTTCACAAAAAGATGGAACATGTAGAAGTAAAGTTACCCTCGTTTCATAAATATTTTCGGAGAAATGACCCGTTCTAATTACCCCATCAGCTATCCTAAATACTGCGATATAGATATCGCTAAAATCCCAGAGGACGTAGCTTTATTACACACACGCATGCACACTAATAGAATAGTAATAATAATAGACAAAAACTTCCTAAGAGCGATTTTACCGCACAAATGAGCTGGATTTTAATGGCTGGCGTCAACCACTACTTGAAGGATTCCTTGCAATCACACGGATCAATGCTCATTGAAATTTCATGAAGTCAGATCTAGGGCTCTTCATATTTCACAATAATGACCTGCAGGAGAGGCAGGAGGG
>JAODKL010000049.1:4803429-4814142 GCA_026780765.1 Petrocephalus schoutedeni
AATCAAAAGCAGGCGATCATTAGGAGGAGTGTACAGACCAGGCAATAATAAAACACCTTTCTACCTGCCGGAATGTCGCGGGCGCGTTTTTATGTCGGGGGGGGCGGGGGGAGGGGGGGGCTTTAGCATCTTTATGTAGCGTCTTCAGATCCCGATCTGCTGAACGGTCTTCAAGGAGCTGACCCCGGGGATTGTGGCAAGCGATGGGGGAAGTGAGAGCAGAGTATGGCCTTGGGACGAGGGGGGGGGGGTTTAGGTGGTAGGTGGGGGTAATAGAAGGAGAACTGGGGGCAGGTGGGGCTGCAAATGTAGGGCAACCCAGGAGAGGCACGCTGCTCGGAGCTGGGGGTGGTAAACATGGTAATTACACACCGGGGAACGGCGGAGTGAAGCGCCGCGAGACGCCCGTCGTTCAGGAAGCAATGCTTCTGTCTGCCATTGGCCAATAAGAAAAAGGGGGCGTGAAAGAAAGGAGAAAAAACACGTCGGATTGGTCATTCTTTTTAATATCGGCCTCAAGGGAAACTTCCCGTTGGGTCGTTGGGATGCTTCCTTTCATGTTTCCCATCATGCACTGCTCCGAGACACACAAATAGAGGTGCGAGTGAATCATGGGGGTTGGAGTGCGGGTTCAGCTTTTTCCTCCCGCACCTAGGAAGAATTTCAGGGGGTTAGGGGCCTTGATCAAGGGACCATGAAGAAGAAGTCAGCCTTCCGGACCTGTTTATCACTCAGAGGGGCCCATATCCGGACACCGCCCCAGGAACTGGGACATGGGAGATCTCTACCTCCCTCTCGAATCATCGCCTCCTCCGCTCTCCCATCCTCAGGAACATCTCCCTTATCGACTGGCATCTTCCACTGACAGTTTTAAAACCCACAGCAACCCAAACGCCCGGATTTTTGGGGGAGACTCGAGTCCACGGGGCGGGACGGCCTCTCTTTCCGGTGCCAGCGTGCTCGTTAGGGTCTGGCGCCCGCCCCGACCAGGTGGTGTTCAGCTTGGTCACGTCTGTTTGTTCACACCCAGCCCTGCAGTCATGGTCCGATGTTACGAGCAGCGTTAACCTAAATCGTCGGGGCTCAGAGGAATCGAGCCAGCGCTCCGCTAACCCCCCTCGCGGAAGGACTTGTGGGGAACATTACCGCAATATAACTAGCGAAGAACATTACCGTCATACTTATTAAAGTTTATATGCATTTTAGCCTCATTACTAACGAGGGTGGTTACTTTATGGAGGTCTCAGCACCAGTTCTGTCAGTACTCATTATTCCCGATTATTCCACAGTATTTTACTAGCACCAGGCGCTGAAGCAGCAATACCAGTGCGTACTATAAAACAAACAGTATGATGCATGCACACAACTGGCATCTGTCTCAGGTGTTACCCTTCCTCATGCCCTACGCCCCATGGGGGCCTCCATTCCCCTGTACTGCTGCTGGATGGATGGATGGAAAGATGAGTACATGCATTATAATTCATGCATTTTCATTCTTCTAGAAAACAGCAGCACCTGGTACAACCTCAAAATACAGCTCCATTTATTAGTTTTCATATATATATATATATATATATATTTTTTTTTTTTACATACGTATAAAATTAATAGTACATTATGATTATCCATCCCGGGCGTCCCCTGCCTCGCGCCCCGGTGCATTCTGGGACAGGCTCCAGGCCCACCGCAGCCGCGTACTGGATACGTCATTACGGGAAATGGATGGATGTGGTAGTATTTTAGTTTTATTGCTAAACAGTGAGTTTGGGAATGACTTCGAGCTGCAGCTCTGCTTAGCCACTCTGGAAGGAGAGAGAGAGAGAGAGAGAGAGAGAGAGAGAGCCACCGTTCCTGGTGTCGATGGTCTGAGTGGGCGTGGCCTGAGCGGTCAGCCACATGCCAGATCACAGCACGGTCCGGCCGGTCAGAGCGTGAGCTCATCATGGGCATCGATGCCCGTCTGGCAGCATGCGTGCCCGACCTAGAGCTGGGGATGATGTCATATACGCTGCCCATATGCGTGGGCACATGGGCCATAGCGTAGTGGCGCCCCCTAGGACAGCTCGACCACATGAAGAGACACAGACACCCTGAATGAACTGTCAGGCTATTATTAATTATTATTATTATTATTATTCATCCTTTATCCACAAACACCTTTCAGGGCACAGTGTGCCTAGAGCCTATCCCAGAATTGCCAGGGCACAGGGCAGGGAACACCTTGGAAAGGATGCCAGTTCCTTTGATTATTATTGGTATGGTTATTATTAGCATTAGCAGTAATCATATGATATAAAGTTCTATCCAAAATGTATTTACATGAATGGATTTTTGTTCAGTAGGTTCGGCCGCTTTCTGCAGGAACAATTAAGGCACTTCCTGTTCCTGGGCCTCGAACCGGCGACCTTCACATGCGTGACTTTAGTGGAGCTGGAAGCGCATGCATAAAATGTAAATTCCTTTCTGGTCGATGTGAGCTGAGTCAAGTCAGAATCAGCGGGGTGGGGACAGTGAAGCTCCCAGAAGGTGCAGGAGGGGAAGCTCATGTGGGGTCAGTGTGATTCCCCTCTGGTGTGAAGAGCGACGCGTGGAGAGCCTACGATGCGGGGACCCTACGGCACGCACGCCGCGTCTGCGGAACAGACACACAGATCTCCTTCTGGAAGAAGTACTAGCATGTTAAAGCAACAACTAATGAGGCACCACACACACACATACACACATTTGTATTAATGTTCTAACTATGACAACCTGAACCCCTGCCAGCCCTAACGTTAACCATAAGCATCCAAACAAAATACAAGACTTTTGGCATTTATGGTTTTTTGACTCAAGTCACAGATTTTCAGAAATTGAGTTTCCCCTTGAGGGAATCGAAAAAAAAAAGTGGTTACCACAAGGTCAAAATAACAGGTTTTTATCACATTGTGGGGAAATTTGGTCCCCACAATGTAATATATTTATAACCCACATGCACATACACACAGACACACACACATGCAAACACACACACACAGACACAGACGCACATTATAACCCACACGTCTGTGCGATTCTCAAACCAGCTCCTTTTCCCAGAAGGATTCTAGGAAGTGATTCTTGGAAGGGCTTTCCTTTTAAAGACCCGCGGAGAAAATAAAACAAGCCGAGGGGAGTACAAAGAGAGAGAGAGAGAGAGAGAGAGGGAGTGAGAGAGAGAGAAAGAGAGAGAGAGAAGAAGAGAGAGGGAGAGAGAGAAAGAGAGAGATGAAGCAGTTTGACTGCCCTCTTTTATATTTTAGAAGCTAAAGGCAAACATGTCAATAATTCATGAATGAGAGATTGATTTTTTGGGTTTTTTTTTGGGTGGTAGGGCCTAGATCAGGCTAGTGGGGCTGGCAGACAGGGAAATCATTAGCCCTAAGTGTTGTTGTTTGAATGCTCCATGGAGGTTCTCTCTCTGGCTTAGCTCCTCTCGTCAGCACAGCAGATTTACTGCTTCCTATTTCTCCCCATATTCTGTCAGTGTGTATTTTTTAATGTACCGAGAGCCTGGGCTGTTTGAGCTAGTGGCTGTAACAGTAACTGAAGGAGCTTCATGCTGGATAATGGCTGTGTTGTCAGGTGAAGTCAGGCTGGTTCTCCTTTAGATTTAGATTTTGCTCTGCGATCAGATGGGGGTGGGGGGGGGTTGCCACAGAGGTGCTGTAACCGCGGCCTGGCAGGACTTATCTGCTGACACCGTCGAGAAATGGAGATCCCACAGACACACAGAAGATCCCACAGAAGCTGGAAGGACATCAGGAGCACCACAGATGCCATATGTCATGTGCACGTAGCACAACGGCACATTTCTCGTAGACCCACACCAACGAACCCTAACAGCCTCTGGCCTTCACTGAGACCTTCACTGTCTGCTTTATGCTACATCTCTGTTTGGCTCCACTGTACCTTACTAGCTTAAAACTATGCAGCATTATCGGTCCCCAGCCTTAGGTCGATGCATCGAATAACGATAGATGATCTTCGTCTAAAAACACGGAATCAAAATCGCACGGTATTCAGCCACCCATCCATCTCGTAGCCGGGGTCATGGAGGGAAATCCCTGGAAGGGGAACTGAAGGAATCGAACCCACAACCCCCTGGGACAGGTCAGGCTACAGCGCTAACCGCTAATCCACCATCCCTCCCGAAACACCGAGCAGGTGTTCACAGTCATTCATTAACGGGCCCCCGCGCGCCAGCCGCGACGTTTGATGCTTCGGCACCGTTCTCACATTCCCTCGCACAGCTGCACAGCTGGGACACATCGCCATGGTGAGGGAGGCTCACTCGCCATGCGAGGCCACCAAAGCCGACTCTCCGGGACCCGGCGCTTAATTAGCACCCGGAGATTAGCGAGTGGCCGGCGAAGAAAGCCGGCCATTATTCTTTCGGATTACGGCAACGCCATTACTCCCACATCGCCCGCACATTTTCATTTACGCCTCGAGTAATTACCGGATGGCGGAGCGCGCTGGAATCACAATAACCGGACAGCGGAGCGCGCTTTGAATATTAGCGCCGCGTTGCTGTGAAATGTAAATAAAGCGTGCTCCATATGGGGAGAACGACGCGAACGATTAATTTTTTAAAGTAAATATGTGGTGGAGGTTCTCAGTTCCTGCAGCGAAAATGGGAAACGTATGTGTGCAATTCGGGACGGAGAGTATTTCCGTTATATTTAGAATGTAACACTGTTAAGATAACTCTTTATTGACATTGCACAGTCATACTTTCTACAATAGTACAATGAAATTAGAATACTGTCCCACGTCAGCACTAAACCGATGACTGCGATTCATTTAAAGGCTGAGTGCTTTATCGTTAATGTATATTAGCCATGGTAGCCGTACTGACATGGCGCTGTGGCACAGGGCAGCTGAGGATCTCTCGTGATAGCAAACACAAGAGCCACACATTAGAACCCATGGGAACCCATGAAAACTGCCAACAAAGTTCCCAGCAGGCATTGGGGCCACATGGGCAAGAGAGGAGCAGAGGAGTCCATCAGTGGGATCCCTCAGGTCCCAAAGAAGGCCTGAGGGAGGGAACATCGAACATCTCCAGAAGCAGGAAGCTTCTTTGGCGGAACGGTAAGGTGCTAGTCTCGCGGCCAGATAAGATGGTTCATCTGTCAGCTTGAGAAATGGCCAGAACAGGAAGCTTCACTCATAAACGGGGGGACAATCTGTCCTTATCTTTGAATGAATTTCATTTTGCTTTGGGACAACTATGTTGGGAACAGCACTATGTTAAAAGCTGAAATAAATCATCCCAAACCTAACCTCCAAATTAATGTCTATGCTGCTGGAGACCTCAGCCACCCAGAGAGACCTCAGCTACTCTACAATTATCCCAGGGACTATCCTGGGAAGACCTCAGCCACTGTAGACCCATGTCATAACTTAGCTATAAGGCTACCGATCACATGCAGAAGCCAGCCAAGTAAGCAGGGGTGAACCAGAGAGAACAAACCCATGAAGGAAAACAGCATATCAGTAATCATATGTAGTGAGAGTGACCATCACACTCACAGCAGAAGCCTTGGTGGCACCTTGAGATGTACGACACTGAGTATACTGCAACCAACAGATGAGTAGACCACGATCAGCCATCCATCGATGAGCAATCATCTATCTACATTGATGATGCCATACTTGTAATCGGAATGTCTTTGACTCAAATCCCATGGTCTGTAGAGTGATGTCGCCCTTGAGGCATTGGCCTTCACGCCCAAATGCTGCAGGTATTGGCCAACCCTGCACACTTGCACAAGGTTTGGATAGAAGAATCTCCTAAATAGACATGGAAATAACATTTTGCAGTCAAGCCTATGGCTGGACGTTGAGAACAAGTGAGGTTGGAAGTCTGACCTCTCCATGTGCGATGGGGGGAGAGTGGGGGATGCAGGTCTGTGTGTCGGGGGGCATTTGGAAGCCTACTGGGACACACCACGCCCCCCTGCATCTGCACACTCCAAGGCTGAAATATTCCCCATGGGACAGTGGGGAACAAAGAGAGAGAGAGAGAGAGAGAGAGAGAGCGCCTCTCCAGCACTACGCTCTTCCCGAACCTCCTCATCTTGACCCAGAAAAAGCAAGGTGACCCACATTTCAGCCTCCACTCCTGCACTGTACCATGTGGCCCGCGAGCACGTCAATCACACATTCAGGAGGCGGGCCTTAGCATCAACGACATCATCACATACCGTGTGCCGTCTGGCCAATAACGGCAAAACCGGAAGTGATAACACAAGCGAAGCTTAATTAAAAAATAATAAATACAACTGGCAATAATGGGGAAAATTATAGCATGGGATCTGACTTTGTTTAAAGTATAAATCATGTGTGTTTAATTGCAGTGAATGGAGAGCTTACAGTATATCATCCACATTATACAATAAAAACAAAGAGGATTAACATAAAGAGTTAATTAGTTTCGGACCTCATTGAAAAGGTACGTCGGCGGAACAGCGCCTGGACCCCCCCCCCGCCCCCAACTTTCCCCGGCTTTTCTTCGGCATATAGATGGTAGGGAACAAAGATACCCCCCCCCCCACAGGTCCTGTTATTGTTTATCTGCAGGCGTCTGTCATATTTATCTTGCTGAAGAATGGGCCCAGCAAATGGCGCCATGAACAAAGGTGCTGCATTGAGGTGCTAATTCGGATCATAAACTGTGTGACTGCCCCCCCGGCTGAGCCGACTCCCCCCCCAGCGTTATCGGGCAAATGCAAAAGTGCCCATTTCCATCAGATCGTTGATGTCTGGGGAGGCTGGGGGTGTGTGGGTGGGGGGGGGGTGAGGAATGGAATGAAGAGGGGTGGGACGGGGGGGCGCTGTGACTGGAAGCTGTGAGGCCGGGGGTTCACCCCCCCGCGTGGAGAGAGCCAAGCTCCACTGCAGTGCTTTCTGGGAAAAAAAGAGGCACGTGCACAAGGATAAAAAAGCGTGGGAACTTTTAACGAAGTGACGTGGGAAAAGCAGCATCGAAGATCAGAGCCCCTGCCCTGCCTCGGGTGGTGTGTGGGCGGGGGCCCGTGTCCTGGGGGCGGGGCTTGCTACATGCTCTCTAGTCCTATTTTTGTTGCAGGGGACTGGGAGTGGGGCGGTGGGGTGGGGGTCCCTGGGAAGCTGGAAGGATTCCGACTCAATCCCGACCAATCAGAGAAATCAAGCATTAAAAAAACTAAACTAAACCAGCAATGCCACTTTAAAAAGTAAAAAAGTAAACTGAAATTGCGAACAAAAACTAAAAATCAAATAGAAGTGAAAACTAATGAAAAATGCAAAAAAAAAAAAAGTGATGAAAAAAGCATTAGAACCTTGCGGGCGACCCCCATGTAGGATTTCCCAGTAAGAGAAGCAACAAACTGAAGGAATGAGTCAGAGGCAGGGGATCCTGGGTAGGACAGGGGTGTTTCCGCTCGCAGGAGGAGGGGGAGCAGAGCAGGAAATTACACGTGGACAACACTAGGCGGCGCTCCAGAGCGATAAACAGCGGCTATCTCAGGATCCACCTGGACCATCGCATTTATTTATTTAGCAGAAGCTTTTATCCAAAACGACAAACGCTTAAGAAAGCAGGGTCAGCCAGTCTCTGAAACAATTTTGGGTTAAGGCTCGACCAACCTCTGGGATTCGAACCAACGACCATCAGACCACACCGACGGGTACCTGCCGAATTCCATGTCAGCCCCACGTTCAGATGAATGGAATACTCATGTGCTAAAACTCTCTCAGGCCCCTCCCCCTCCCAGTAAAAAAGAAAGCAACAACTACTTGTATGTGTTTATAGCTAAGGATGCAGTAACGATGGGAATGCCCCCCCCACCATCCCCGTGTGCAGCAAGCAGGGACGCCGGCGTCTCCCTGTCCATCTCCCTCCCTGTACCCCCCCTCGCCATATCGCCTCATGTCTATTTAAAGTGCTATATTTTATTTAGTCTCAACATCTCATTGCGATGAAAAATTCATCGTGGCGCACACTCCCCGCCTAATCGCGGCTGTGTCCTGTACATTTCAGCCATCGTTAAATATTTCTCAGAACAAATGGAACTCGGTGACACCCCCCCTCCCACCACCCCCGACCTGCCGCTCTTGTCCTCTTTTTCATTGAAACGAGACACTAAGGGCAACAGAGGCCTGGCCCGTGACACGTCTTCCTGTCATGTGACCACTCTGCATGTTTATATCCCCTGATCGTCCATCTGGTGACCCATGCTTCAAACGGGAAGAAATATATATCCTCTTATCCCAGGGCCTGTATCACAAAGCAGGATTTCTTACTTAGCCAGATAACTTGTCAGATTTAAGCTAGTCTGGGGGCTAAATGTAAGTGAACAAAGACAAGGTCCATTTAAACTGGGCTACCTTAAATCTGACAAGTTATCCAGCTAACCCACAAATCCCGTGATACAGGCCCTTGGTCAGGCTCATGGCACTGGGGTCCAAGTTGGACAGGGCGCCAATCCTTCACAGGTCACACACATGCTTTGGGCAATTTAGGAACACTAAATTAGCCTAATCAGATGTTTGGACTGCAAAAAGCACGTTACAAAATCAGATTACAGGGAAGGCGCCCACAAGAGACAGGGGAACGACAGGTAGACCAGCAGTGGGATGTAAACCCATGATGCTGATAGCAACAACAGTGCTACCCGCTGAATTGCGCAAACTCTGCCTTTGGGCTCGATGCCTTCTTCTGGTGAAGCAAATTTTCATTGTTCATATTTACATCACGTGCTTCCCCTTCTCTGCTGGAGGCCCCACCCCCATTTATCCCTGCAGGCTTTGGGGGGGAAACCCCCTATGGTTCATTCATGCCTGGCTGAGTATCTCCTGGCATGTGCGCCACACCCTGCTTAAAAAGTACTGCAAACCAACAAAGGCTTCCTGTTGCCTTCTACTGCGCCTTTCCAGTGGTGGGCGGAATAAGAAATGACCAGAGCCGAACATGGGCCATGTCGGAGATGCGGTGATGGTCGGAGAAGGTTCCGGTAGCTCACTGCAAAGGTGCATAGGGAATACGTCATTGACACCACGTGCCTTCGCTGGAAGCCTGGTGTTCACGCCTTCATTGGTAAAAACAAACACATTCCTATAGAGGGAGCTAATTAGGAATCCTGGCGGGTATCATGTGACTGGATCATGTGATCAGATATAGGCCTTGTGATTGGTTCAGAGTGTCACCACCCTACATAGTCCACGGCCATTAGTATTCCCATGAAACCTGCCCCGCTGGGTTACAGCCACCCACATAATTTAGTGTGATTTTCAGCCCCAAAACACACCGACGTGTCCCCAAAACATTTATTTAACAGATACAGTCATCTATTGCAATGCATATATTTCAGATAGGAGGGTCAGACATGCCCCTGGAGGATTAAGGGCAATAGATGTTAGGGGCCTTGCTCAGGGGCCCATCTGTGATATCAGCCTGCCGCAAATGGGATTTGAAACAGCAACCTTCCGGTCCGAAACACTGCATCCCACTGAGCCACCCCTGGCACAGAGCATGCTTGCGTTTTTGGGTCATGATGAAGACTTGTTTCCTGCTTCCCCCCCCCAAGCCCCTCTCCTTTTTATCTTCCGTTTATGTACCATATTTATTTGCTATTCCCATGCTATTTATCTCGGAGGCGGCGTGCGAGCCAATGTGGTGACAGCTTACATGTGCAGCGCCTTGCGGGACGTTAGCAGGCGAGAGCATAACAACTGTTTCCTTTGACGGACGTGTGCGGCTTTGGCCGGGGGTGGTGAGGCTTAGGGGGGGGGCCTTGATTTAAGTGCCTCTGCCTCGGAATTGCACCTCATTAATCTGCCCAGGGTAGGGGGTAAAGACAGGCTCGGAGCTGGCGCAGCTGGGGGGCGATGCTGGTGTCCACAGGCCCCCGGCGTGCGCAGAGGCATGGGTCCAACCCCCACCAGCCTGTGCCCCAGGCCACCCCCCCACCCATCAGTGTGCCTGAAAAATGGGCCCTGTCGATGGCCGACGGTGGGCCCCGCGAGACGGGCGGGGGCCACCATTACTCACGCCGGACCGCGGCCCACGTTTAGCGGCTCATAAAATGCAGTAGGGAGCGAGAGATGCTTCCCCCGTTCACGATGGGCCCTAACTGCGCGGGGACTGGGACTTTCTCCGGACCGGGCCAAACCCGTCATAAGAACAACCCAGGCTAGAAAAATACAGTCGAGAGACTGAACTGATGATATAAGCTGTACCCTTTTAAAAATAGCAAATCGGCGGCCAGAAAAATGCACATTTAGAGAAAAATTACGAGGGGGGGAATAATAAGATCAGAACAGGAGGACATAGAGTGTGGCAAAAACCACCAAGCTGGCCAGGTGCCCAGAAGGGGGCGCTGTGTTGGGGAGGGGGGGGGGGGGGATCGGTAACAGTTAATGAGAGCCGTAATTCCCCCCCCCCTTTTCATCTACAAGAGATGACCTTGGGAATCTGCAAGTGTACCAGGCAGTTTCAGGCGTTTCAAAGAGCCAATTTTACAGCTCTGTCAGCTAATGACTTGATCACGGCTTCAAAAAAGGAAAAAAAATAAAAAAGAGGGAGAGAAGAAAGAAAAACAAATCAGAACAGCCTTAAATGGCGTATGCGTGTTTGCTTTGAAATGTAATATCTGTTTTATTCCCCCCCCCCCCCCCCCCCCCCACCCCCCACCCCCCCCCCCAGCC